>JAQIWF010000007.1:0-53986 GCA_034694965.1 Ceratozetes gracilis
CTAACGGAAAGTAATTACTAATTACGCAAAATATTAATTTATTTTATTTTTAATTAAAACACAAATATTTAATTACAAATAAATTATATCAAACATAAGACCTCTACCGAGTAAAGAATCTTTACTACTGTAAAGATGTTCTCTCATACATTTCAGAAATTATGTCATTTTGCAGATATTTGCCTACATTTGCATTGAGTGCTGTGTTTATGCCCTAAACATAACTTATGTAAAGCGACGTAAAGTATGAAATGTATGCCTTGTTTGGAGTGAATGGGTTTCTGAGACCCCTAACAATGGTAGAGATGAGTGCCGTCTGTGGGAGAGTTGTAGCCATTGTTTGATTTGTTCTTTCAATAAAAGTCTTATCCATTTTGTTGTGATTTCCTTATAATCTGATCAAATGATGTCTGATTTGTCGCGCGATGTGAAGAACGAGGACTCGTGTAATACAGAAGGAGATAATGACAGTAACGGTGACGGAATCGGCGACGTTTGCCGCGACTTCTTGAGGAATGTGTGTCGCAGAGGCAACGCCTGCCGTTTCCGACATCCAGACCCGTCAGAGGCGGAAGAGTTGGGCAAAAAGATTGAGTATATCTTTTGTCACGACTATCAGAACAGAGAGTGTCGGCGACAGAACTGCCGTTTCCTTCACTGTACTAAACAGGAGGAAGAGGTGTACCGCTCGACGGGAAAACTGCCGCAACACGTGTTGGACAAAATGGCACAAAACAAGGCGTCGGAATTGGCTCAGAGTATGGCCTCAAATGTGCCGATATGTAAGGACAACCTGAAAGGCGAGTGCAGACGAGGGCCCGGGAGGTGTAAATTCAGACACGTTTCCCAATCGGAGTATGAGATGGAGATGTCTCGCAGTCATCACTCATCTGATCGACACTCCAATCGGTTTGAGAGCCATTCTGTGCGCAATCAAATGCATAACACTTTTAATTCCAATACATTTAATGAGACGTTTGCACCGCCGGAGCCAAAGCGGAGGGCATACGACACGAGCGCTTCGTTTAATTCAAACACTTTCGCCAGTTTTGCCGCCGACCGAAGCGGTGGCTTAGGCTTAGCCGCACTGAATGGCGCCGCGAGTTTAGCCGACTTCGAGTACAACTCTGGGCCTTCGGGAGCACTGCATGCGAACGCTGGCGCAGCTCTGGCCCCGAACACCATTTACAGCTCTGCCCGATATCTCGAAGAAGAGAACGCAGCGCTGCGAAGGCGTATCGATGAGCTCAAGAAACAAGTGGCGGATCTGATGGCCACAAATGAGTTTCTGCTCGAGCAAAATGCACAGCTGCGCACAAAGGCACAGCCACAGCCCACCGCCGCGACTCTCGCGCCGCCCCCTTTGCCGCAGCTCTCAACCGAACTGATGGGACAGCAAAGAGCCACCGATTTGTCCGTCGGTGTAGTCCCGGCTTCGCTCGGAATGCAGGCGCAAACAATGTCCGGACTCCCCGTGTCGTCGATCGCATCCATGTCTATGCCTACAAGCGTTAGTCTAAGCAATTCTGCGCCACTCATCAGTTACCCCATCATTACTACTCAAGCCATGAGACCCACCACTATTATGACTCACTCTTTAGGACACTAAACACATGTATTCCTCCCTCTCCTTATTGTCAAACATATTCAGTCCTACACTGAAAGCATCGCCAAACAGTCTGTTGTCAACAGAATAATACATTTATTGATGTCTTAAATATTTTTTAACCCAACCTTTAGTAAGGTTTAGAAGATTTCTATTTTTCTCATTTAATATCTTTTGTTTAGTTTTTTGTCACTTATATTACATAATATTATAATACAGTAATGAATGGGTCGTCACTTCTTTTCGCTCTTATCGTCAAATGAATGTCTATTTATTCAGTTTATATAACGCATACAAATGTAGTCTCTATTAAGGTTTCAATAAAATTAATGCTCAAAAAGAACCCATTTATTAGTCTTCAGATATTTATGGAAAGTCATGACAAATACAACCAAAACTTCAGATATCGAACACATGTTATCAGAATATTCCGGATCTATTCACTTGTAAACAAAATTAATTACTCTAAGCATTACCTAAACATTTGTCTGAATTTAATTTGTTGTCATTTATTAGAACTAATTTTCCACTATTTTCACATAATATTGGTTTCATATAACGTTGGGAATATGGGGCAGGTTTTAGACAGTCTTCTCATATTAATAGTTATTAATAATTACTTATTATTCTTTACGTGAGTTCGATATCTGAAGGTTTACTGTAAATCCAATGAAGTATTGAATTTGTAGCTCAAGTGTTCACTTCAGTCAAAGATCTATTTAATAGACTCGATATATATTCGATGCAAAAGCGATCAAAACAAGAAAGGGCTAAAAAATAAAAGGAAAATAAAATGAATCCTTACCTGCAGCAGCTTATTTGCTCTTGTCATTTTTGGTGCATTACGTATTGAAAGTGGTGCATCTAATTAGAACTCTGGCTATTCCTCAATTGTTTTCAAATAGAGCTTTGACTGAATTAATTTGAGCTCATTTTAGTATAGAATGTGTGATAAGGTTTCAAAAATAATTAGAATCCGATCTAAACGTCGAAATTCTTTTTAAACTAATAGTATTTGATTTCAATATTTTATTACTAATTGTAACACATATTGAAACATAAGATTTAAAATTAAAAACATCTCTCAAATTGAGTGTTTGTACTCTTAAGCGAATACGATATTAATTTTGATCCTTTTTATGCCCCAAAATCGCGTCGACAGTAAAAGAAGAATAACTTTTTATTTGTTTCCTTTCAGGCGAACAAAATTGTGTGGAAACTGTCTTATTGTCAGTCATTTGATTGAACGACACTTTCAGACAATTATTAGCATTGAATGACAGAAATGGCATTGAATTCGAGTACAGCAGTGATTGGGAATCGCACGGAATGAGAGGATTGGCACAGTTTGACTCAGGCACAGGTAACCGCATCATTACTGACCGATTGGACAGCATTTGCCAATAGCTGAGATCCATATTTAAGTCTATTCCCAAGTTTTTCCTCCTTTTCAAAACTTTGGCGATATATGGGTTTTGGAGCAAAAAACCTGAGCTTTGCTTCTCTGCTATCATTTGATTGCGTAAAGACTTCTGAATATTCCTCAGATGTATTTGATAGTTGCGTTTCTGCTCTATAAGCACAGCCTCAGTGACAGATGTCGTGGAGCTGTTGGCCTGACCAGAGATCTGCTGTCTTCTAAGCGCCACCTGAGTTGCCATCACTTTCTGTCTCTCCACTACAAGCAGACAGTTGTGACACTTGCAGTCCTTCCAACGACAGTACTTCTTATGGCCTTTAATTGCCATTTAATTATCAAATTAAAGTAAAAGTAGAGAATTTGTGCAAACCTTTGAGACAGGAAACAATTCCGTGATTTCTACATCGAGCACATTTTGGGGTTCGCAATACACGACGATTATTACTCTTGTCATTAATTTCCATATTTTATGAAACTTAAGTCAAAATTCACTTTAAGTCAAAAACATTCGTTAAACGTCTGACTCAAGAGACGGAAAGTTACGAAATGAGAGTCGAGAGGAAGACAGAGATGACTACACTTTCTGTAAATTAGTTCATAGTATAAGAGATGTCTTAATCTCTTTAGACTAAATGTGGTGTAGTATTAAGTGAGGGCTCCGCCACATACCCAACAGCACAGTTGTGTCCACCTGGAAGTGGAGTAATTATAGAAACAGAAGTGAAGTGCATCACAACATCACAATAACGACAACTATTCAGATATTAAATTTCATATTCAGTGAGAAGAGTAACAAATTATAGTTTTGAGTCTTCGCTAATGTTTTTCAAGACTTAACGTTAGTTTTGCACAAAACAAAGGATTCGCTTTCAATACTATTTTTGAAGTTAATTGTCCGTAAAGTCAGCCAAAAAGTGAGCGTAAAGTTTGTGTCGAATCTCATATTTGATATAATCTTTTAATGTTATTAAAACATTTGAAATCAATTATGAATTTGTTATGAAAGCAAATATTTTATTATAATTTAATAGAAATGAAATGATTTGTGACTTTTCTGATAGATTTGATTTGAAAGACGATATTCCGACGTTTGTTGAGAATAAGTTCTCTAAACTTATGCTTTGATTTCAAAAATGCAATGAAATCTGATATCAAAATAGAGTTTATTCTTAATCTTCAGCCGATTCTAACTTTTTAAGTGCCGACAAAAGCGGAACTGAATAAGCAATGGAAACGATAGTGTGATTCGATGCCAAACGACTGAAATAACAACAAAGACTTAATTGACTGAAAAGATTATAACTAAAAATCTTTGTATTCTTAACTAAATTAGTGATAATTATATTGAGTTTTGAAACGCTATTCACTAAATGTGAGCAAAGCTTTCATTGAGAAACTCTATTGAATTACAACATTCTTTGACTCAACTTTGAGCACAACTTCATTGGATTAAGAAATTAGTTTTAAAATCATTTCTCTACTCTTTGTTGAAGAAGTATTGCACAGATTTGTCACAAAGGGATCAATTGATGAGTTTTTGCTCCTAAAAAATGCGTAAAACTTTTACACTCTATTAACCACTCAAACCATATTTGATGTGATTTTTATAAAAACAAAGTCAAACGCTATTCCAATGTTTGCTCTCAAAAAGTGATGCTATGATTAATTTGTGGCCAAATGTACATTAATTTTAATTAAATGAATTTATTTATTCAATTACTTATCCTTCAAATTGTGTTTAAATATTTGGTATAAACTGATTGGTAGTAATTACATCATGGTCATTTTGTCCATTCATTCTTTGCAATAGTTTTCCATATCCTTCATAACCACCATTTTCTCCGTAACCTCCATAACCACCATATCCTCCATAACCACCATATCCTCCATAACCACCATATCCTCCATAACCACCGTATCCCCCATAGCCTCCGCCGCCCCATCCACCGCCCCATCCACCACCCCACCCTCCTCCCCATCTTCCACCCCATGGGTTAAGATTGAGGCATCTTCGTCTCCATCCCCATCTCCTTCGACAGTGGTTCCAATATTTACCAGACTTTTGGTTCGTGCCATGAGTTGGCCCCTCAAATGAGTCCGGGTTTTGGTTGACTGCATTCACAGATACCACTTCCTCTGAGTCTTCTTCTTCTCTTTGCGCACAAGAGATCCACAAATTGAGTAAAACTAGAAATAGAGTCAAATTTTTCATTTTGTAATTAATTTACCACAAAATTAACTGTCTTTTTATCGATTATCGAAAGCCTTTTATAGTAAATATGATTCTAATCATTGAATGTTTGCAAAACTGAATAAATTCTACTGAACTTCAATTAAATTACAGTATAATTCTTCTATTGTTATGTCTAAAGTAAACCACGATTTATATAACAATAGAAGAGTTATTCTGTATTTAAATTTCATTAATAATATTTAAATTTGAACAGACGTTCAGTCAATACGGAGGTTCAGTTCATGTCAAACAACTTTAAATTATAACAAAAGCAATTATCTTATTGGCACCAAGATAGTAATTGAACTTTAGTGTTTTAAGTGAACTGTCAACTTTTTTCTTTCTCAATTTATCTTTGTATATATTCTAATGAAAAAGTTATTTTAAATTGGGAAAAATAGCATATTTAGTAAGAAATGGATTACAAATATTGACCATTCATTAAACACTAAAAAACCATCGATGGACAGGTAGGACAGATCAGTACAATTTACAATTTTTCACTCTTGGAAAAAGTGAGAGCAAAATATCAATTGATGTGAATGAGTGAAGACTTCAATATTTCATAAATTTCACTGAGAAAAGTGTTAACTACTCTAAAGTTAAACACAAATAAAGTTTAAATGTTTAGTCTAAATGCATGTAAATGATCTAGTCAAAATAAAATGATCAAACATTGAATTTTTTCTTTTCCTAAAACACCTTTAGTTTGGGCACAAAGTCATTGTCGAGAATTAAGTTGAATAACTTCTTCATTGATTCGATTCAAAGACATATTCTTTGAATTGTTGTTTGATTTTCTAATAATAACTATTTTGAGGAACAGCTAAATAAACACAAATATTGTCAATTCGTAGGAATTTGTATTTTATTCGGAGGAAAAGTTCTTTTAACTTACCAAGTTCAAGTAAATAACAAAATATTCGGTGCAATAAATCTTGCTCATTTTTCCAGTGTATATAAACCGCTCTTCGATTGATTGAAATTCAGTTCAAACTTTCATCTCATCTGAAGTTTTTGGAAACTTTTGAAGAATACAAAAATGTTTTGTGTTGTGCTTCTAATCAATATTTGTATTATATGTTCACTCAATTGGTGTGAGTGTCAGAGTGAGACTCAAAACTCTGAGTCCTATTCTCCTGATGTCCAGAACATTGGTGGCGGAGAACACCAAAACTCCGATCAAAACCAAGAATCGGGTAAATACTTTGGTTTTCATAGAAGAAGATTTGGCTTTGGATTCAGACCTTATGGCGGATTTGGAGGCTTCCGTCCGTTTGGAGGTTACGGAGGCTATGGAGGCTACGGGGGTTATGGAGGATATGGTGGTTATGGAGGTTATGGTGGTAATGGAGGTTATGGTGGTTATGGAGGCTATGGTGGTCATGGGGTTTATGGTGGTAACCCTTTTAATTACGGCAACAATTTTAACGGTGTATTCGCTAAAATTACAAACAAAAGGGGTAATAATCACTGAATTTGATTCACATCCAGTGATTTCACTCAATATCTTATTTACAAATTATTAAATTCTCTTAAATTTTTGTATTAACTCTCTTCGAATTGATTTTAAATTTAATTTCTTTTATTTATGAATTATTAAAATACTCTTTTGAATCAATTAAAGAATAAATAATTTATTGACAAAACTTAAAACAAATTATTAACTTATAAATAGTGTAATCGAAACCTTTGTATTCTTGCTAAGGATTATTAAGGATATTTTGCAGCATGGTAACCTAATTATAAACTCTTTACTCATTTTAGTATTGGTTTCTATTGAATAGTTAAAAAGTGATTCAGATTTAATTCTCAAACATTGGGAAATATTTAAGACTTTACACATTTTATCTATTTTAGGTGGCACTGAGATAAACCATTACAATTTGAGCAAGGTTCTACGATTGGATTTGAATCGAAGGCTGACTAAAACAGTCGATAAGTTTGAAATTTAAGATAAATGATTAGAAAATTGTAATTATTGTCACATTTGTGTTACAAATAGTATTTAACTCTTTTGGAATGAACCTTTGGTCTGATCAAGGTCTTTAATCAAACACGTTTAAAGGGCAAATGAGTAAAATAGAGGTCATTCTCCAACTCCAAGGTCTTTTAAAAAGATTCAGTTTCCAAACCCTTATCAATAGGACTAATAATAACTTTGAATTACAGAAGTATTCATTTCAGGTCTGTCCGGGACTGCCATCAAATAAATCAGAGATAATCTCAATAATGAAACGATGAATAAATACGAGAAAAAAAACATTTATTTGACTCAAAAGTATCTTAAAATTATAATCAAAATAATAGTCAACAAAAACTAAGTCATTATTATTATTATTATTAATATTGTATTCGTATTGACATTGGATTTGCATTTTCTTCACTCATAATCACAATCGAAAAGTGTTTAAAATACCTGTAATTATATAAATAATAGGAACTAAAAAATAAAATTTTTAGACATTATCTTAAAAAATGACAAAAAAAGAGATACAATAGTATAGTATATATAATATAATATAAGTGCACTTTTTGTGTGTTTTGATTGCAATAGAAGTTATTTCAATGATTTGTTTGACAATTTTGGACAATAATTCCGGAAAGAAATCACTTAAAGAATAGTAAAATTCGAGGAAAATATCAGTTTTGCGAAAAAACATTTAAAAAAAGAATCTAAAGATTAGTCTTCAGTTTTGTCGATAAAAATACTGTGAATTCAAAAGAATTTGGTTTTAGGTCTCAAATAAAAGATTTGTTTTCAGTTTAGAATTAATGCGGAAATTCTGTCATTTGTACCCAAACTATGATTAGACGTTTTGTAAGTATCGTTGTTTTGGACCTTTTTGTCCGATTGGTTGTCATCCAAGTCGTGTTCATTATTGCTATCGTTGGCGAAGAACTCCTGCCATGAGTTCCAATTGAAGACCCCTTCCTTTCCCTCTTTGGTCTCATCACTGCTTGACTTTGAATTGTTTTCCTCTTTTGGCGAACCGTTTGAATAGATTTCGAGAAGTAAGTCATCGGTTGCGGCGTCCGAATGATTACCGCTGTCTGTGATGTCTTCGATTTCAGTCAATGAGTCGGAGTCGGAGTTACGTTCAGATGTGATACCATTGGAGTCAGTGCCGCAATTGTTCGTCAGTTCTTTGTTAACGCTTTCTTCTGAGTGGTTGTCCACAACTGATCCACTGTTGGAGTCATCAGTCGTATCAGATTTGACGTCAAAGGAAGCAAATAATGGGTCGGTTCTGTCAGCGCCGGTATTGTCCATAATGTCTTTGAGCAAAGCGTTGTCCTTAAGGGCCAACTGTTTCAGGACTTTATTCTCGTGTTTGAGTTTAGCGATCGTTTGGTTGAGTTCAGTGTTGGCACTCATTTGCCACTTGACCTCAGAGGTCAGGACTGCGTTCTCTTTCCTCAAGTCATTCATTTGGTGACTCATTTCGAGCATTTTTATCCCTAATTCTGAGAACTCCTGCGTCTGTTTTCTGATAATTAGGTCCTTTTCCTCCAATCTCTTCATCGTATCGTTAATAAGCTTTTGCTGAACCTTTACATCAATTCAAGACATTTGATATGAATTTATTGAAACATAAGGAAAGGCATACCATTTGAGTGAGTCTTTGTTGAATGGATTGATATTCGAAGAGTGACTGACCAGAGAAGAGTTGGTGTGCGCTCGAGTGGAGACCAGTATTACCGTCAATGAGTTGAGCTCTGGTTCTCAACCATATTATGATTGAGTCGACCGTAGAGTTGAAGTCAATCCAAAGCGCTTCCAAACGAGTCTTGAGATCATAAGTGAGTGAATCTCTCTTTACGTGAAGAATATTGAGAACCAGTAATGCGATTATCATTACGTCCTGATTAGTGGCGTAACGGAAGCCATCGGCCACCAGAACCTGACCGGAGTTGTAGTAATTGTCGAGCCATCCATCGATGAACTGATAGTTAGTGATCACCTCATTCTTGTATTTGAAGAATAAGTCGATGACTCGAGTGGACTGCCATCGGGTCTGGCGTTCGAACAAAGAGATTATTTTGATTAGATTCTCACCATCTCTGAGGAGACCAATCGATGTTATCTTTGGTGAACCGCTTGAGATGTAATTAACCACTTCTAGCAACAAATGTTCGCCATTTTGGTCAAACTTCACTATCAGGTCATTCAAATCCATTTCCCAATCAATTGTTTTGAACTTATTTTCATCTTTCGATTCAAACAAATCAATAAACAATTGGTTTCTCTTTTCCTCACTTTTCGCTCCGATTTGGATCTGATTTCAATTTTAATTTCCCCTTAATTTATGTTTTCATTTATCTCTAAATTTAAATATAAATATCAACTAAAATATGTTTGAATTTAATAAATAGTTTTAATTAAAAATGATTTCAATTAAATAAATGGCGAAACACTTTATGCGATATTAATCGCTATAAATATTAGGGTTTTCTCTCTCTTTCGTCTATCAATCGCTCGAATCCTTCCCTCAAATTCAGGGAATTTTCAGATAAGTATCACTCAATCACCACAAATATCCCCACATTTCCCGCGCTTTAGGGCTTTTAATCTGACATTTCTTTAGGATTTGTTTTGAATTTTTTGACGATTTGTTTCGTTTATTAAATAATAATTAAATTAATTATGAATTGAATTATGAAATGAATTAATAGTTAATTAATAGAGAGCTTTGTTTTACCCATTTTTAGCCTCAATTTTTGAGATTCAAAGTTTAAATCTTTTGGCAAAAAGTAATTAATTTCAAAAATTTGACTCAAAATTCAAAATGAGGTATATTTTAGTGATTAATATCTTCTTTGATTGGATTATAATCTGATTTGTTTTCAGTGACGATATTGTGATACTCGACAGCGGAGATGAAGAAGAAGCGAAACCACAGACTGTGGAGGAAGTGGTTCTTTCGGACTCAGATTCAGATGAAATTCAAATTGAAGAGGAAAAGATCATTAGTGAAGTTCAATTCGTGGGTCGGGGCTACCGATCCTTTTTGCCCCGAAGAAGAAAAAATGTACCGAATATTGTCTAAAAAGTGATTTCAATTGATTTGATTTATTTTAGAGAAAGAGAGGAAATAAGAGTTCAATTGAAGACATATCTAATGAACAGTTAATTTCTTCGGACTCTAATCAAAGCCAACCCAATGGCGATATCATAAGCAATGATCTGAAGACAGAAAAGATAACCCCAACGAAGAGCCCATCGAATCAAGTGTTCAAAACTTCCCCATGTTTTGAATCTCCGCCTCTAAATAGCACTCAGTCTTCAGGCGAACCATTACTTCAAACTTCAAATGAAAACTCATCTCAAGAACTGAATTCAACTCAATCTTATGAGTTAAACAACTCTTCAGTTATAGACTCTGCCATTCCTTTACCTGAGAATTCTGATCCGTTAGACTTGACTCTGAATCCAAATATTAATTCATCCGAAGAACCCATTGATAGCAATGAAACTAATGATTTCGGAGTTGAAGACAAAGAAGTAATGGATAATGAAGTAAATGGCATACAATTGGATGAATCAATAACTGAGTCAATAACAGAGTCAATACAATCAGATCTGTTGAGGACTCCTTTAGAGCGAACTTCGACACCAATTGCTTTCAAACCAGTTCTGGAAAGAGAATCGCAAAATGATATCAACCCCTCTCTTCCCACCACTCCTGTCAAAAAATTTAATGAAATGAGTGACGAGGATATCCTTAACTCTCCCGACCAGAGTATGCACAGCATTGCCGATACAATTAGTCCGAGAATGATGTCAGACAACGAGTCAGTCTATGAGTCGGCAGAAAGTAATCTCTTGAATATCAAATCGACAAAAGGTTTATATTTTGCAAAATATTTATTATCTATTAATTGTATTCTTCTTAAGACATAGCCATTGGAACTGAGAATTTGATCCCCAGATTAAATTTAAATGAGAATGAGGTGAACGGAGACCAACCGGTGGGTGAATACTATACCTGTTCCTATGCTGGATGTGAGGAAGAGTTCAATAATGCAGTTCTTCACTATAAACATGAGAAGAAACACTCAAATGAGTTATTTAAGAGGAAGATCCCAATCATTAAATGCCGTCACGTGGGCTGTAAGTTTATGGCTCTGACCCAGGTAGAACTTATGTATCATAACTCAGCCCATAAGGGAATCTTTTTGTGCCAAAAGTCTGAGTGCTTTTTTCGTGGTATAACTGAAGAGGATGTCATACAACATATGCGATCCCATAGGAATGGCAAAAAGAGAGCCCTTAGAAAGAAAGGGGTTTACTGTGAGTGTGGAGAACTGAGTTGTCAAAAACCTCGGGGCAAAAATGTCATATATTGAGTATTACTCTGTTTTTAGTTTAGATTTATATATATTTGATATTAATTTCATTTTTTAACGTTTTTCACATAATATGAGTAAATATTTAAAAATATATCAAAACTTCAAAAGATTATAAAAATTAATTGCAAACAAATTGTGCGGGAATTCAATGATTGTGGGAACAGACAAAGAGTGACATCTCTTCACTACTTATGGCGTTAATATTCAAAACATTTGACGCAATCTTTTGTTAATATTTTGACGAAATATTAATTTTTTGAATGAATTTGAATTAAAATAAATGATTTGTTAAACAAATTATAAGAAAGTATTTAATGTCTTCAGAGGAGAGGATTAAAGTGGAGGCAATGCCTCATCATATCAGACAAAAGGTTTGTCAAACTCGAAGTCCTTACCGAAGAGGAAGAAAAGAGACGGCCGTCAAAGTGTACACAATTAGTGATGAATCCAAATATCTTCTGATCCAAAGAGTTCCAGATATCAAATACGATGTCAAACAAGAAGTGCGAAAATTATGTCAAAGGTTTGGTGATATCGAAAGACTAGATTTGACTGAATATCCCAATTGTGAAGAGTTTACAAACACTTATTTAGTCAAATACAAGAAGTTTGTGAACGCCATTAGGGCTAAGAAGTCTTTGGATGACCACAACTTCTTGGGTTCTATTCTTCATGTCTTCTACGCTCCAGAATTTGAAACCGTTGAGGAAACTCGAGATAAGTTGGATCTGAGAAAACGATATCTTCCCAGAAGTGTCGACAATAAGTCAGTCAATACTTCAATCAATTTAACCACAAATACTCTAAAGTTTGTATTTATTTCAGACAACCAATTATCCAAAAATCTGATCCAATTCTTCCCGAAGAAGTTATAACTGTTGGGCCTAAAAGCCCTGTCCACTCATGTGATCAAATAGAGGATAAAAATAAGACAAATCTTAAGCGAAAGTTTTCTCAAATGATCGATGAATTGACTGAAAGTCAAACCCAAAGTCAGGCAACAATTAAAGAGCCAAAACCGACGCCAAAGATTAGGTGGAGATCTAAGAATTGAGCCAATATTTTGTACATCACTTCATATTATTCCTCATTTATAGTCGAATAAAAGGGCTGTCATTTCGAGACTAAAAGAATTAACGAATTGATTCCATTTGAAGGTAAAAATTGGATTCATTTGATTAAACTTTTATTTGATTCGAAAAAATAATAGTTTTTGTATTTTTACATCATTTCGACTGAAAGTCAAAATAAATATTATAAATATTTTTACATAAAATAACAAAAATTGATGAGAAATATAGCAAAAAAGCCATCATTTTATTCGTTATCTTTCGGTAAGAGTCCGAAGGCTTGTAGAGCAACGCCGGCCGCCAATGCTTTGGCCTGTTTTTTGTTAGCACTCGAGACTGAGGGCTGATATTCCACTCCATTTAACATCACCTGAAAAGAGGCATAAGATATGAAATATTTTGCGAATACTTGCCTTAAATGTGAAGTTCTTTCTGTGGTCGGGTCCCACTTCGTTGACTAATTCATAGTCCGGTTGATTCCACTTCTTCTTAGCGCATAACTCATGCAGAATAGAGACGGGATTTTTACCCGGTTTGGACAAATACTTGGCATTGCCTATTGGTGTCGTCGACACCAACTGAAGGGGTAGATTACGGACCTGTTCTTCTTCAGCGACTAACCCTTTCTTATCTGTTTTGATTTCTAACACAATAGGATTGATAGTCCCCTCATTGTTTTTGCCCAATCCTTTGCCGGGGGTCCACCCCATTTTGAGCAGTAAAAGCATACCAATGCCACCAGTGATGGGCGCCGCCCTCTTCAACTGATCCTTCTTTGTCCACGCATTATAGGAACCGGCATTGAGCTGTTCGGGAGTCAAAATATTGGCACCAGTACTCCCAATGAACTGACCAGGCACTATCTTTGATTCCGCCCATTCTGTCATCTATTTTTCGATTCAATAAGAAAATGAATTTCCATTGAAATAAGAATTGAATGAATTGTGAGAATCAATTCCTTCAGACAATTATTACATTTAAAAACAATTGCTTTTAATCTAAAAACTGTTTAATTCAATGTTAAAAGAGATTCAAACGAATGAATAAATACAATAATTTTCTGAAGGCTTACCTAAGTTTCAAATCAGAGCACAAATCCTCAACAATTTCAACAAATCCTCTATTGCTGTGCACTAATGGATAACAATTCAATGTTTTATATTTCTATCATTTCAGTGAAAAAACACTAATTCTTTAAAATATGAATTAATATTCATAAGAAATGATAGAATTATAAATCATTTTTTCAATATTCAGATATTCAACGCTTGGAAACGGATTTTGTTGTTTCATTCGGTGATTATTTAAGAAATATTTTTATTTATGACTCAAAAGGCTTTCAAAAATATATTTCTTAAGAATTTCAGTTATATTTTCATAATTTGAATGCCATTTGAGTTAAAAATAAAAACTTTTTGTTTTAGTTTTAGAGAATTCTCCAAATGATAGCATCAAACGATTATTTCAATCAATTCATTGAATTCTAAATATTTGAGTCAAGAATTTTTAAAAGAATTGTCATATTTTTCATTGAAATTAAACATTAAATGCTATGAATTGGAGAAAAGGCAAAATTGGATCAATTGAATCAAATAAGTAAATGACGGTTTGTCTACCATTTGATTGGCCTGGAACATCTGCTTGAGCGCTACCACATTGTGCGGCTCCTCTTGAAGTTTACGCATTGCGTTCAGGCGCTGAGCCATTACTGACCCGATGTCTATTGGCATCGATGACTGTGGAAACACTGAATCAGATTCGCTTACTTTTGGTGTCTCTGCGGTTGAATCAGAATTGGTTGAGAGAATGGGTTCGGCACTTAATGTAGGGGCTGACACAGGACTTGGACTGGTCGGTGAACTTTCTGTAGTAGATGTCGGGGTTATTGTTTCTATAGAAGTGATTGCCTTAGTGTCCGAAGAGGTAGTGATAGTTGTGGTTGGAGTGGTAGGTGTAGTGGTAGTTGTGGTGGCAATTATCTTGTAAGCACACTGAGGGTCGTTGGGAACACTTCGCGGAGTATTCAATATTTCTGTCAGTTTTGTTTCGATTTTCTTAGCCTTTTTGGGTGCGGGCATTGTAGGCGGTGGCATCAGTGCGAGAGGTTCCACTTCATGCCACTCCAGTTCCTTACGTCTGTGTTGATTACCACTGGAAACGGGAAACGTTTCCCTCAGTTCTATCGCTAGTTCTTTAGCCGAACGACTTGGAAGTTGAGGGAAACCTCTGATACTTATTTGGATATCCTTTCGTTCATTCAATTTGAAGGGATGTCTGATCGAAAAGGGCTGATCCGATGCCACAGATTTTATATCGTCGTTATCAGAGTCTGAATCGTCTGAATCATAAGCACCCGACTCAAGGGTTGAAATGGCGCGACAGAACTCAGTCCACTGTTGAACAGACTTTTGAGTCGTCAGTTCTCTTAAATGCTTTAATTTAAGATTATTAATGTCCGTCCCTTTCGGGAGGTCTCCCTTTTCTATCATTTTAATCAAATTATTTCTCGCGATTTCTAACAGTTTTTGTTTGTCGACTCTATCTATAGATCTTCGCGAAGAGGCCACTGAACTCGAACGACAGGACCGACCGCCGGGAGATAAAGAGCGCCGGTGGTAGTTGTGGTGCCGCCTATTTGTAACGCCGTCTTTAAAAAATGGAGTAACACTTCTCTGTCGATCTCTTCTACTGTAATATCTTTCTGTTGGAGACATGGATCGCCTTCGATGACTACTTTGTCCGCTCTCGTAATCAATTGGGGAACGGCTTCTCGACCTATGCTTCCATTCGCTATCATATAATGGACTTAAAGGCCGAGAATATTCATAGTCTCTACGTCTGGATCTATTTGAAGGATATTCTTCTGTGCCCTCATAGTAAGAGCCATAGAAGTAGTCCTCGTGTGAGGCCGAGGAATGGGTCTCATAATAGGAGTCATTTTGTTTCTCATAGTATTCATCAGAATTTTTGGATTTCTTGTGTCGTTTGCTTTTATCCGAATGTTTTTCATCTTTTTTACTGGACTTATGTTTAGACTTCTTCGGTATTTCCCTCTCCGGTGAGTCCTCTTCATCTTTGAACTGAATGTCTGCATAACTCTTCAATTGTTTGGATAACAAGAGTTTCATGACTTCGCTCTCATTTTCGTCATTCTTATCATCAGTTTTCTCTGATTTGACACTACTTTTGGATTTCTTGGTTTTCAACTTCGAATCGGTCTTTGATTTCGATTTAGAACTAATCCTTGAAATTGTCTTCGAACTGGTCTTTGAACTGACTTTTGATCTGATCTTCGAACTGGCCTTCGAAGGGGTCTTCGAGTCGGTCTTTGGACTAACCGTCGGAACTGTCTTTGCTTTGATCCTCGAAGTGAGTGATGTTTTTGGCTTTAATTTTGAACCCGATTTCGAGACTTTCTTTAACTTAGATTTGGATTCAATTCTTGACTTAATTTTTAATTTGGAGAGAAGTTTGTGTTTGTGTTTGGATTTGAGTTTAGACTTCTTCTGCTTTTCTTTGTTGTCGTCCCCACTGTCTATCTCTCCCTCTTCTTTGTCAATCTCTCCGTCTTCGATGTCTTCATCGGCACCTTTAAAGAGATTCTTGGAAAAGGCCTCCACTAATAAATTGTCTAAATTTTCACTCATTTCCTAAAAGCAATTAAATTAAAATCATTTTGTAGTGAAAGCAATGTTTTGATTCTTCAACGCATGCGTTGGCTTTCAATCAATTGTGTGATGGCTTTGATATGAATTTTTTTGTGCCAATTTGACCCTCAATTCACTCAATTCACTCACTTTCATCATTTTGTAATACATTCACAGAATCTGATGATTCTTTGCATACTTTGCTTGAATACAAATAAAAACCATTCTTTCATCAAAATTTGTATAAATATGAAGAGTTTAGAATTTTATTTATAATTAGAACAATTCTGTCTAGGTAACTTAAAACAATAATATTTTGAACTTTAAATCTTAATTAACTCGAAGTTCAAATTTTTTATTTTTATACTACGAATCTAAAAATTGAAAGTATCTCAATTAAATTTATTAACCTGTTAAATGTTAAATTTCGAGGTTATTATCTTATTGTCTGTTCTGTCAATTTGTTACAAAAGAAAAGTTTTTACTAATAATTTGATAAATATTTGACTAAATGATAATCTGGTTGCGAATTGGACTAGTTAACTTTATGGATCGTTAATTCCTGCCATTAATGGAGCACCTGTGCAATTTGAACCGACAAGTGTTCTGCAAAGTACTAATTTACCTCAAATTGTCATTAATTTATGGAAAATATGAATCATTATATAGTGGTCTGAATTGAAAACCAGCAAAACTGAGTCGATATGTGTTTTAAAACACTTTGTTTTGCAGACATTATGTAATAAATTATTAGTTTCTGCTGTTATTTAGTAGTTTTTTAGCACTCATTACAGCAATTGATACAAAACTCAACATTTAAACACTAATTAGTTGAGAGACAACACATTCATTCCATTTCTTCGCCAAATATTCCTCGAAATCTAAGAATGAAAAGTTTAATTCTTATCCTATTCATTGGTTTTTGGTATTATTCTGTTAATGACTTTATTATTCAAATATTAAGTGTTATCTTCCTTTGAAGTTCGTGTGAAGTGCATCTCAAGACAGAGTCCAATTGCAGTTGTATTCTACGATTGAGTAGTGGTCAAGTACTGGAGAGGGTCCAAATTGCCAAGGAGTCAATAACTCTGTCAGATAAATGCGACCACAAAGACTTTGCCAAATGTCAGGAAGAATGCAATCAAAAGGTATTTTACATACAATCGAGTAATCCATTGAAATGACTGTAAAGTGAATAATCAGATTTCAAACCAAACCAATGGCTATGATTTGGATAAACCCATAGCTGGAGAATCCACTGAATTGAGTTTGGGTCAATTCTACTGCAATAAGGTGGGAAAGGACGTGGACCAGGCTAAGTTTATGCTCTTTGTCACTCTTGAGTGCAAAATTGAAAAGGATGTGAGACAAGACAACAACGGAACCTTTGTTAGCGTCGGAACATCTATTTCTGAGTCATCGATCACTCGATATATCGGTAATGGTTTCAAACAAAAGATCCGTTGCGTTGACAACAAATACACGAAAATCGAATGAATGGATAGAAGCCAAGAATAAATAATTTATTACCTGAAGAATCGATAGGAATGCCTGCGGTTTAATAATTAGTCTGATTTCCTGAATTAAAGCCCTTTCCTATTCAATAAAATATTTATTACTATTTATCGAAAATGTTTTCATTTCTTATCGTTCGGTGCGAACAGAATTCAATGTCAGTGAGAATTAGGGCTGAGATCTGGTCTTATCTCTAATAGACTTTGATTTGAATCAAATAATTGAGAAGAAAGGAACGACACATTAGTTTTGGGCTCATATAATAAATTTGATTCTCGAGTCAGGACTTCAGTCGACTCGTCTCTTATCGCACATTACATCAGACGAGACTTATTTATAGCGATCTTTGAGCTAAAATTATATCACAATTTAGACATCACTCCAAACGACTAATTGATTCGTGAATTCATATTATTTTTGGTTCAAATTCTCCAAACATTCACTAAACAAATGAAATAATGAATAAAAGAAAAGCAAAACAACTTTCATAAGAAAAAAGGGAATATAATTGAGTGGAAATCGAAAGAAATGAATAAATGAAAACCAAATCCAGAATAGAGTCTAAAGGAGAGGGAAAAACGCAAAACAGAGTCAAATGAAATGATAACTGAATTTAATGAAGAATTTGTTTAATTGCCATTAAAATACTCCCGATTGCGGTCTTAAAAAACGATTTGTCTAATTGTTTGGGACATAATTGTAGTAATTCTTAAATAAAATAAGTCTTAAAACATTTCAAATTACAATATTTATAAGTTCTTTAAACGAGAGATAATGAAAAACCGAATTTCATTTGTTAATAATTTTCTGTACAATAAATATTAAGATCATTACCGGTAAGTATATTAAGGACCAAAAAATTATTTATAATATTTATAATTATATACTGTATATAATAAATGTAGTAATTCTTTGTCAGGCATTCTATGCAATCAAATACAACAAAAGACATGATTTTGTTTTGAGAGTTCAAAATAATTGACCACAAAATTAGGAGAATTAGAAGAAATGGTTGAAAATATAGTCCAAAGGATAAGAGGAGAACAGAAAAATCACAGTCTCATGAAAATCGTCTCTTTATATATATATTTATATATTTGATGATTAAATTTAATTAATTAATAATTACTAAATAAGAAAGTCTTCATTAGTCTAATGAATCAAAGCTATGATCAATCAAATGACAACTTCTTGAGGTCGAGGAAAAGGAGGACAAAAGGACTGATTCAATGTCAAAGAACGCGATTACTGTACACCCAATGAACCAGCATCTTTTGGAAAGTCTTCTCAAATATATATCATTTCATAGATATATATTTGTGATATAAATAGCAGCAAATGTCTCAATAGGTTCCTAACAAATTAAACGTTAAATTATGCCCAAAATGTTGTAATAAATCGATTAAAATTCAATTCAATTTTAGTCGCATTTAATATAAATTAAAAACGATTTGAGTTTTGTTTTTGAAACAACAGTCGAAACGACACACAATTTTGATTCACAACAAAGTCTTTTGTCATCAGTTAATGAATCGCTAAATGTTTAGTCTTTTCTCTTATAATGAAATACTTAAAAATTCATGCGTTTGTCAATTCATATGTGGAGGCTTTGGAGGGCCCGCCTGTGGAGGCACACCATTTTAAATGATTAGTTTCTTAATGCACGCGATCACAAAGTGGTTGAGTCAAAGATCAGAAGAAAATAAATTAAATTAATTGTGAAATTGTCTTCAATTCGAGTCATGTCAGAAGCACTCATGTATTGGCCGTTAAATTCGAGTCAGTGCTGGTCGTCGTCTCACTGTCCATAACCTCTCCGTTCACTTCTGGTTCCCCTATGGGCTCAGTCTTCGGCACATTTGGTTCCGTCTCCTTCTCAGCAAAACTCTCATTACTATCGTTGGACTCGTTGTTAGGGTTCGTGTCGTTCACCGATTCCACAGCTTTTTCGGAGGAGTTGTTATTATTTGTGGGTTCAGTCGCTAACAAATGGTTGATGTCTTGAGCTAAGGAGCACTCGTAGATGACATCGGCAATAATGCCGGCCACTCCCTGGTCTAGTATTTGAGACATAACCAGAGCTAAGAGTCTTTGTTGGAATTGTAAGAACAGCTGTCGATTCTCGGGAACACGAGATAAACACCTGAGTGTAGAGGCAGAGCGACGCACCATATCTAATGTCGTGCCCATTAATTCAGGATTTTCCCGCAACGCATTAATACCCTGAGCATTAGCCACTTGGAGAGCCGACTGTTCTGCTTGTTCTACAAATGATATCAATAATGGTATCGCACAACCAGTCTGTGCTATTACTCGGGCAGAGGATGAGTCGGCAGAAGACAAATTTGAGAGTAAGACAACTGAGAACTCGCGTATTGTTTGGTCTTCATGTCTGCCCAGAGAACGGGCTAAATTGTGGTACAGTTTATCGATTCGACTCCAGGGAGGAGTGGCCAGCATTAGGTCAACGTTAGAGTCCAAAATCGAAAGCTTTGACAACGACTCGAAGGCCAGACGTTGTGGTGAGAGATAATAGTTGGCCGATGGAAGTGTGTCCTGAGCGTAGGACGACGGACAGACAGCCCAATGGAGTAGACCATCCAGGAATGGTAGACTTATCTGTTCGGGATATGGCGACAAATCTAACTGTCCGCTCAAATTAGCGATTGTCACCAAAGTGTTCTCTCTGATGGTGTGGAGCACATCCCACCACCACTCCTTTTCAACGATCTTCTCATTCTTCTCCCTGTCCTCACTGGCGAACAGATCGTCTTCTATGGATCGCTCAAAATTGCGTTTCTTAGATATATGGGAGTGATGTAGGAGTAGGAGACGGGACAACACCAACAGAAGACCCGGATGTTTAGACAGGTTCTCATCATTTCCCGGAACGAAAGACAAGTTTCTTATAAGAGTTGACAAACAAACACATCTTCGAGTGAGTGAGTCCTGATAGTCCTGACCCACGTGGACGGCAGGCTCTTCCATATCATAAGACTCTTCTTCGAATTCTTCGCAGTTTTTTCTTTTGTTAAATCGATCCAAATCTGAGTCACGAATTCGAGGAAATGTCAGATCATCTGATTGTGTGCTCTCTTTGTCTGAATTATTGTTAACCACATTATTATCAGACGTTTCACTCGTTTCGCACTCTTTTATCACTTTCTTTATGATATTATTCTTCGTTTCCGTTTGTTTGCCATCACTTTTGTCTAATAATTCGTTGATTGTCTTTAATTCATTCTTGTCTTCGGCTGTCATTTTCCAACTGAAACTCGAATTTCGATTTCTTTTCCTATTTTTCTTAAGAACTCTAACAAATCGAACGAAATTCTCATCGGATTCGAAGTGAGTTTGGATGTGAGCCGTCGTCTCACCGCAGCCAACAGTCCAATGATCAGAACCACCGGTGAAGCCATTCCTCATATGATCCCATTTCTTGTCGGGATCATCGATGAACAAAGAGTGCGATTTTTTTATTTTCACGGGCTTTCCATTGCGGGACTTATACGTAAAGTTAGTTGTGTTCAGAAGAACTAACTGGTCCTCAGAGGGAATGATTTGTCTTTTAGGCGTCGAACACCTCTCGTCTTCATTGTCTTCTTCTACTTCTTCTTCGTTATCACTTTCACACAAATCTCTGTTCAATTCGTACCACAGTTTAGGCCTTTTAGTGGAGTCGAGAACTACTCCACTGTCGACCCCTTTATTGCTTTGTTTGGATTCGAAACCCATTTCTGTGTCGTCGAAGAGTCCGTCGAAGATCTCACTTAAGTATCGTTTGTAGTGTTCGAGTAAAACCTCTAACATTCCCGGCATATGTTGGAGACCGAAGTAGAGGATAGTTGAGTCGTCGTGAAGGAGAACACTGAGGATGTCGAGTGCCCAGGTGCTCTCTGCTAACAGTCCTGATTTTAAACACATTATCAGACGCCAGGCCTCTACCGAACTGAGGTCTCGAGCGTAGAGTCGCCTTCTTTTGCTCATAGAAGGAATGGTGGCCTCAACTGAATCGGGAGGAAATATAATCTCTTTTTTGATTTGATGAAACATTGGATGTTGTTGTGGGTGTGAGTATGGCATCGGACCCATTGACTGGTGCGGTCCCATCATATGTTGCGGCACTTTGTTGGGAGTGGGCATATTTGACATAAACTGCCGGTTTTGATCGCTTCGAGAGGAATAATTCGACATTTTGTTTATCTGATGAGCGCCGCCATAAGGGGTCGGCCCTGAATAAAGTTCATGTGGCGGCACATTTTGCGAAGGATTGAATCTATTGGGCCCCCAATTGGGGCTGTTTTCCATTCGCGACATATGTTCCCAGCCTTCTCTATGAGGAGTTGGCGGACCAAATGGTGCTGAAGAATTCGGAGGCATATGTGAAGCCGGGGGCGGACCATAAGCTCGATATTGATTATCACGATTCCAAGGGGGCTGACTTGTGGGAGGGTTTGGCGGCGTTTGTCGACTGTTACCCGATACTGGGTAGGGCGGGAATTGTCCAGCAGGTGGCTGACCAGTGCCGTAGGCATTGTTGGGTGGGTAGTGCTGGTCCTGTTTCATGAAATCTGGGTGTCGTTTCTGATTGAACTGATTGCCAGAACTGGGATGCCATGTGGTGCCCGTCTGCGTCTGTGGCTGAGTGGGGGCACCGAGAGGTACACCTGTCGTGGAACCTGACTTCGGTGCCGACATTCCTGCCAATTGTTGTTGGGATGTGGCGTTCGAATAGAGTGGTTGTGAACCGGAATAGTTCTGTAATAATGCATACAATTAGTAACCAATCAATTACTGAGACTTTGGTCACAATTCATGGGTTATTGGGTTTTAAAGGTTGGAAATATTGTCAGTAATAGTGTACTGATTCGTGCAGTTATTCAACTAAATTAAAATGTTAACCAATGGATGACATACTTGAGATGATTGAGATATTTTGGCGGCAAGAAGTCTCTGTGCGAGAGGGCTTTGCATTCGCAACATTGCATTCTGAGTGCATTACCACATAATTCAATGGCAAATAAAAGAAAAACAATAAAAACATAAATAAATAAAAATCAATTTCAATCCAAAATCTAAAACATTAATATTTAAATTAATATAAACGCATGCATTCAAACAGACTCGGGTTGGGATCAAATATCAACTGTTTTCACTGAAGACACACACCATTTGAGAACCAATTAAACATCAAATCTAAACTCCACTACAAATAAATTAATTTCGTTTCAGATAACGATATTTAACTAATGATAAGAAGAAAATATATTTGAAGTGAAACTAATTCGAAGTGATTTCATTGAAAACAATTGAATTACAAAATAATACAATTTTATAGAAATAGACAATTGTTTCATAAAATTAATGGCTAACCAAATAAAAGTAATCAGAATAACCGCAGTTATCTCCAAATCTTCAATAGATTCCACAAATATTGCAAAAAAGGGAACAAACACTGAATTAAGGAAAGAAACCACGAATTTCTTGTAAATCTATGTCTATTAAAATCTTTGATAAGACACTGAATTGGAATCCAATGAATATGAATAGAATTGAACACAAGGTATAAGTCTTTTACAGCGCGTGCTTTAAGACTAAAACATATGGTTTTTACACATTTATTGCAATATTATATAAAAATGAATTAATAGAGCGAACGACAGAATACTGTATTACTTGTGGAGGGAATGACAGACCAAATATTCCGAACAAAACATAATTTCTTGATAACGAAAAAGCGATTAATTTAAAGATAAGTCAATAACTCAGCGCTTCAATGAATTCTTGCAAAGATTCAAATTCTATTCACTAAAATTCACTTCAATCAAATCAATTATCAAGTTCAAAAATGCCGGCATTATTCAAATTATTGCAAACCTCCTGTGGTTTACATTTCATATAAAAACAAATAAAACAAAAATAAACAATTTTTTTATGAGACAAATCTCAACATTTAATTCTAGCCATCAATCAGATGACAGACTTAATTAGAGGCAAAATTGATGATCGAATGTCACTAATGTATCAAAAATTATTAATAATTATATCTAATATAGCAATCAATTTGAATAAAAGTCCAAATTCTTGCGAAATATGCCAAAATGAGCTTAAAATAGATAAGTTTAAAAAATGATTCTATTTTTGACTCATTAGATTAAAGTGCTATAAGTGTGCAAATATTTCACACAAAATAAATCAAAATTAAGTGAAGATAAGAATTAATTACAATTCAATACTAATTTTAATCATTTGGGGATTTGCTAATTCATAACAAGAGATAGTAAGACATTCGAGTTATAATACTCTCTCTTCAATGGATTCAATGCTTCCTCTCATTAATTACCACTATTTGTAGTAAAAATTTGGGCACTTTTTTATTTATCGATTAATTTCTCGAGAAATTACTTCGAGTCAGTCATTCATATATCAAATATTTATAAAGAATTCAAATTTTATTCCATTCGTGTCTTCATTTAGTTATTCATAAGTAATGAACGTTTCGTTCAGAGC
Source organism: Ceratozetes gracilis (assembly GCA_034694965.1). Lineage (NCBI taxonomy): Eukaryota > Metazoa > Arthropoda > Arachnida > Sarcoptiformes > Ceratozetidae > Ceratozetes > Ceratozetes gracilis. Next base: position 24,356 of record JAQIWF010000007.1, read on the forward strand.
ACATGTCATAGGAAATTGTGCCTAAAATACCAGTTCGACCACTGGTTCAATGGCTCAGTGGTTAAAACGATTGAATAACTTTTGATCGAAAGTTATGATAATTAAAAATTAATTGAAAACAAGAATAAAGGGCACAAAACGGCACAAACTTTGTCTTAATTCAACTCAAATGTAAACAAAAGTAATGAGAAATAATTCATAAACTGATGACTCAATTAAGTGATTAATTTCACAACAATTAACTTCTTTTAATAGAAACACAATCCAAATGAATATATGAATGAAAGAATGAGTGATGGATCAGATCATGACCTCCCTCTCCATGTGTGTCAACAGTGAAACAGATGTTTTATTTAAATAAAATTTAAAGAATTTCTTTAAATGTTTGAAAGTATGGCAAACAGTGATCCAAACGAAGAGTCGCTGACAAACCTGATATTCGTTGGACTTGAAGTTCTCGCCACTCGTGTTATTGTAAGGTATTTGTTGACCCATTGCCCCGTACTGTCCAATCGGTGACGAACCACCTCGAGTATAATTTTGAGTTGCAGATGGAGGAGTGTTTGGTGGATGCGGTAATGCTGGCTGTCCTCCACTTGGAGGCACTCCTGGATATTGTCCTCGCGGTGGAAGGCCTACAGCAGAAGCTGGTGGTTGTGGTGGTGGTGGCTGTTGGCCATACATCGACTCTTGTGAAGACGGACGAGTATGTGCTTCGAATCGAGAGTCTGTTCGGTGCGACTCATAGTGTTGTTGATTATAATATGGTGACGGATGAGGCATACGATGAGGAGTAGGTACATATCCTTGTGGTTGAGGAGGAGGCACTCCATAGGGATCAGTCGGTCCACTTTGTCTGATATACCCGTCATTATATTCTCCGAAATGATTTTGAGGCGGCGGATGAGTTGGTTGAGCCGATGGTTGTGCCGACACTGCATTACAATACATTTTATTAGACTCTAAAGAATGGCATTTCTTATTGTAATTACTGTTGTAATCACTCGGCTGCTGAGGAGGTGTTGGACCACCACCTTGTGATGGAGGGCCAGACGCTTGAGTTGGAGGCTGTGAATGACTACGAGGATAACCCGACCCGTGTTGGACATCATCAGCAAAGGGGTCCTTCACACTAATGCTCTCGTTATGGTTCGTTAAGGACTGCATTGCCGCCGGATTTTGTCCACTCATATGAGGGGGTGGGGGTCCAGACATTTGTGGCGGTCCGGACGGATGTGGGTAACCAGAAGGTGGATGGGATGGCGGTTGTGGCGGATATTCGGAATTTGATATTGAATTCGGCGGAGGAAAAGATTGCGGTGGATAAGAGCCGGGAGGACCGTAACCGTCCATTGGTGGTGGACCAGTGTGAGCCTGGAAGGGTGGTTCTGGTGGTGGCACTGCATTCTTGTTCTTCTTTCTATTGCTGCTCTCGAGAGAGGCGAGAATGGGTTGGGGGTCAACCCCTCCTCTGTCGAATTTGCACTCAAAGGGAAATAAGTGTTTTATATATTGTTTTCTGAGAGTATAGGCAGCACTCGAAGAGGTGGCGATATTGCAAATAACTGTGCACTCCTTCCAGAGTTTAGCTCTGGACACTTCCACAAAACCACCCCTCTCTTTGACAGCCATATAAAGGCGATAGAGATCGAGCGGTAATTTACTGATAGTCGGACACTGAGAGATAGGAGTACCCCTGTCCTCCTGGTATGCGATGAGTTTGTCGAGGAAAGCTCTGCGCTCGGGTTCATCGGACATGTCGTATAATTTCATGAGTCCGTCGGGACGCTAGAGATGGACAGCAAATAGAAAAATAAGTTATCGTTTGAACTTTTGATTCAATCATTTGATTGCAAAACAAATAACAGACGAAAACAATTAGAAAGCAATGCATGCAATGTGTGAGTGGAGTGACTGATCACTGGTTATGTCAGTTAAGGTTAGATATTGTTCTCTATTTTACTCCATATTATTGGCAATAAAATAATGATATAAAGAGAGAGATTCAAAGTGTTTGCAAAACGTGATTAACCTTAACGTTATGCCCACTGTGCGAGTCATAGCCTTGACTGTTGACAACCTATTTGTGATATAAGCAAATGTGCGTTAATTTCAACACTTATTCAACAATACAAGCGATTCAATGGACAAATAGAGACCACTTACAGGACTAGCGGGAGTTCGCGGCCAACTCGGACTCGACACAGACTCGAACTCGTCGTGAAATGACGACAGACTGGCGGCGCCCGGAGATCCCAATGTGTTGGGAGTGGGCGGGTGTGAAAGACCAGGAGGTTTGGAGTTTAGTTTTGGCGGCGCGTCTGAACTGTCCTCTGCCTGAGAAGACGTTGTCGACGCCTGACTCGCTTCGTCCAAAATAGGCGGCGGTTGTGGTCCAACCCTTACTTCTGCGATACTGTTCGACAACGAAGGGTTGGCCGGTAGAGGTGTTGTGATACTCTGTGTGACAGAAGTGGCTGCACCCGACTCCGTTGTCGGAGGGGTCATATGTGACGGACCCATAGGATAGCCTGAATTAGGAGCTTCACTTCCCGGTGGAATGGGTTCATTAGGTGGCAATCCATGCATGACACCGGGAGGGCCGTGCATCATTGGGCCTCCTGGTCCCATAGGTGGCATTGGTCCTCCTGGTCCATAGGGAGAGTAGGGCTGATTTAACCTCTGCTGTAATGTATGTCTCAAATACATCGACGGGTGTGGGTTTCGAACGGTATAACTGGCCGACCGTTCGGCTGCAATAACAGCTGCCGCTGCGGCCGCCTGAGCACCGTTGGCTGGGCTGGTGGCGGGCATCGGTTTGGTCGGGTAACCCGTGGGCGGAGGCATCATATTGTTGTTTACTCCGTATTGAGAAGAGTGATGATTGCCATAAGCGTACGCACTGTTGGGCCCATTATTGCCATAACCGGGAGAGGGAGACATACTTGCGTGTGACTGAAGCGACTGATGGTTACTCATCCGGACTGGACCCGTCGGCGGACCAGGTGTTGTCGGTTTGCCCGTAGGGGTACTCCTTTCAGATGAGTTGGACGACTCGTCCAAATGTATGTTTGATGTGTGCGAAACAGATTCCTATAATTATGACAATTATTTACAATTAATTTCGATATCATTTCACAATTAATTCAATTAAATACACATTTGTATTGAAATTATTTATCGCAGCGAAGTCTCTCTAATTGAAACATATTTTCAATTTTAATCGCAGTCTTCGCAAAAATCAATTTAAATATTTCTTTGCGAAAGATTTTCATTAATAAAAGCTATTAATAATTGTGGGAAAGAAACTCATTTGAGAAAAATGACTTAATCAGGACTTTTGTGGAAAGGGCTGTAAATGTCAATATCTAATCCAAAATCAAACATCAAATGAAAGTAAAAATTTTTAATCAGTCGTGAGATTAAGTAATTCATTGATAAGTTATGCATCGGAACGACAATAAATGTATGTCTTGTCTGAGTATTTACATTGAGAGAGCCTTAACACAATCGAGTGACATATGATGAACGACAATAGAGGAATGGGATCATTAACCTAATTATTGACATCAATACAATTGTAAGAAAGAAGAAAAATAAACAAATTTTTATCATTATATTTGGCGTTTCAAGTAATGTGAGATCAATGTCGCGACCTTCACAGCCATCCAATCATTCATCAACACATCAAATGCCAGAATATTAATCGGAAATAAATTAATGCAATCATTATGTGACTGTTGAATAACAATTGTCTCTCCCCTCTCACCAACACTCTCTCCCCGAAAAGGTATTTCCCAAACAAACTGAGTCTTTTGTTTCACAATTTTATTCCTCATTTATTTTTCCGATTCATTCAATTCATTTGAAAACATCTAAAAGTTATTAAACTTTTCTTCTTTTTCAATGTTATGATTAAAAAGTGGGGAAAAAATAATGAATTTTATGAATAAAATTAGCGATTCTTTGCTTTACTAAACACAAGAGTAAAATAATTTACTAAAAATGTATATCAATTATGAAATGATTTGATTAATAAATATTGAGATGAGAAGCACTCGGATTGAAGTTTAACTCAAAGGCAAAGAATAAAACTTTTTGAGAGTTTTGTCGAAATTCTTTAAAAGGCTTTAAAGTTTGTGCACTTCTTTTCTTGTTGTTTGGGTACAGAATTTGTGTATAAAAGCAAACAAATATTTTTGGGTTAAAAACCAAAATTAATTTGGGGCCGGAATATGTCTGGAGTGATCAAGTTCCATCAAGGGAACTGATTGTGATTCAGGAGGAGGAATGGGTGCTTTTCATCAATTAGGTCTTCATATCGCAATTCGTAATTAAATTTTTAGAATCCAAAAACTTTTCGGTCGATGCAAAGCATGAGAATCGTTGTGGCACTGGTATGTGCTGTGCTCACAGCCAGTGCCAGCAGTAGTGTTGTCTCATTTTTTGAGAATCAATAATTTCTGGCAAATGCTATCTCTCTGATGGAAACGAGCACAGAGTGTGTGATAGTGTACAGTATATGTGGAAATGGTATGTGTATTGAGTATATGTATGGCTGTTGTATGGCTTGTATGGCATTTCATACTATTTGGAGACTCCTTTGGCGATAGGCTTTCAGTGTTTCGTTCGTTTTGATCAGGTTTTAAGAGTTGCTATACTTTTAGTTTGTGTCGAAAGAAATGCAATGCAATAGACTCTGAAAACCGGCAAAACGTTAAACTGCTAGTTGTTTGAGACCCTGAACAGAGAGTAGTTTGCCAACAATGTTGGAAATGCATACACCGACTACAACCATACCCTGAATGGAGAGTAGCACATGCAGTGCTCTTTTATTCAATCTGCCCATAACTGACATTAGGGAAAATGTGTTTGATAAATGTGCTGCTCTGAACAAATCTATATAGCCATTGCTAGAGTGGCACAGCAGCAATTGCCTGTGCTGGAGAACCAATTGCATGCGAGAGGTTATATATAGTGAGTATGTATGACAGAGAGCTGATAGAGCGCTGGCAAACATCACATAGAAGAACATTGGAGGGCATTGCTTTCCCTACGAGGCATTATTATACCCATGCATTACAGCCATACATACAGCCAAGCATTACAGCCATACATATACCCATACATACAGCCAAGCATTACAACCAAATGCACCCAAACTCTCAATGCACTGTTGGATACGAATATAAGCCCAGTCTATCAGATAGACTCAGTCAGACTCTGTGCTCAATACACACCATTGCCTGTGCCATAGAATTAGCATTAATATTATGATTGCACTGGCAATGAGCACAGCACAACAAATTACGTTCCCACACTAAAAAAGCAAACCTTCGATTAAATCTCGGCAATAATCAGGGGATGACTCCTATCAGTCCTTCCAACTATTGTCGGGTAATAATTAGTGAATATTATTATACATTCATTGGTTTAACAATTATAAGGAAGAATCGACAGAATCGAGTCTATTGTCGTAATACATGTGAAGCCAATTCATATGAAAACAAATGCATTTCTCGTTCAAAGCTCTCTCCTAATGGATAGGCTGTCAATTAGAGCCGGACATAGAGAGCTCCTCTTTGAGAACCCAACCCCTGGTCGTAAACCTGCGATCAAAATATTAAAAATATTCTCGCACTGCAAACAGAATATACAATCAAACCCATTAAATATTCACCAGAATTTCCGCTCACAACCCGCCAGACCTGACAACAGCTCACAATCAGAGCTCACAACCCGATCGAAACCAACACTACTTTATCGGAGACTAAAAGAAGGGAAAACTTTTCTCTTCTTTAAATAAACCCCAAAATTAAATAAAAGCGAACCGAAAAACTCTAATCTATTTATTATTTGTGATAAGAAAAAGAGAGAAAACTTTTTTATAATTAATCGTCAAAAACAGTGAACGCTTTAAATGAATTATTATTTTGCTTTTTGTATCACTTGTTTCAAACAAATTCTTTCATCGATTATATGATATTTCAAATAAGACCTAAACTTCTTTGTAATCGATGTGAGAAAAGAATTGCATTTATCGACAAAAATTGGGCAAAAATTAATTTCATAGGAATTTCATTCTAATCACAAGAATAGTTGACTTGTGAGGAGAAAATACCGATTTTGTAATTAATTTAAAGTGTAATATATCTGAACATCAGTTGAAAGCCTTTACCTTTAGTGACACAGTTTTGCCAAAACTTTGGGAATAAAATTTCAATTCAAACAAAATTAAGAGAAAAATATTGCTTTGGATTTAAATTTTTATTTCTATTGCCTCTAAAGATATAAAAGAGAGAAAAACTTTTTCGGCATTCAATTGGGAAAAAAGTTTGTCTCATTTAAAGGCATTCATTGGATATATTGATAGCTTTTAGCGCAGAGTTTGTGCCAATACCTAAACAACGTAAGCGTCTAAGGGGTGGACAAATAAATCATATGATTTGCCTCTTAAGTGAATTGAGGTTTTCTCTCATATATTCATTACGTCATACGAGCGCTCATTCTTTTAAAAACTTGAAAGCATTGACTGAAGGGGTGGACCCATAGTATTCACAAAGATATCTGACAGTCCATAAAATATAATGTGCTTTCATGTGCTTATAGCACAACAATCCACACAATATCGGGGGTCACCTAAAACACTACCGAAAGTTACATTACTTTGACACAAATTATTGCCCCGAAAGAGACCATTATTTTGAATTACTCTTAACTCCATCACAATATCCACGGATTTACTAAAATTATAATCGATATCACAAATTGACAAAAACGAGTTGTGCTCGAGTCTAATGATTTGAATGTCGGAATAGAAGAGAGAAAAAGATATCGATATAAACATAAACATCAGATTCTGTTTACATATCAAATAGAAAAACATCACTTCATAAACATTTGCAGAAAATGCTCGACAACTCCAAAAAGACTTCAATTCAATTACATTCAGTCATACTTCTAGTCATACCTCTATTCAACACAATTATTATTCAGCACAGAATGAATTTATAGTAAATAAAATCAATTTATAGCACAAATACTACACAAAATTCTGTGACAAAGGAATATAATTATCAGCAATTTGTTGATAGTTTCAATGATAGCCAGACTACTCTTACACTGGAGTGGAGACCAAGACAGGATGAAAAAGAAAGCTTTGAAATTACACTGAACTAAATTCCCCAATAAATCCAATTATCGACATAATTGCAAATATAATTTTCGACATTAACTCCAATCGATAACAACATTTCCGATTCAATTCATAAGCGATAAATCGAAAGAAAGAGTAATGAGTTTAAAATGTGTTTTTCGGCAAAAAACGACACTTTCTATGATATATTGTGTTTCCCTCCACAGACTGTACTGTCTTCTAATGTGTAGGACTCAAAAACAAAGCCTATCAACGATTGGCAGCAATTATTTGCGACAAAAGTACAGTTATTACGTATTTTGGGGCCAATTTTGTCATATTTTGCTGGCATTAAATATTAGTGAAACAAAATTGCTTTTTGCTAAACATATTTGATTTGTTTGATCGGATCTCAATTCTGGATATAAGGGCTGAGAAACTGGTATTAATGGGTGACGTTCTCGAGTGAAGGCGTAAACATCATTATTAAACTAAAATAATGTCAATTCGTTCGCTCATATATTTCTCCAATAAAACTCTTGATAACAATTTTTTGAATAAAAAACAATTTTTCTCTCAAATGTTTTCACGCTTTTGAGATGCAATGAGATTGTGATACAAATAAAGGAAACTCCAATCAAACGCTTTTAGACATTGTTTTCCAGTTATTCAAAATCTGTATATAATTTGGGAAAGTCTTCACTCAATTCATTGCTTTCATTCAATTCATTCATCGATTGTTTTCAATGAATGAGAAGAAGTAAGAAATAAATAAACATTTATTGAAAGAGTAATTAATAGAAAACAAACAATCAATGACTGAATTGAGCGCATAATTCAATGCAAGTGAGAGACGAAAATAGAGAGAAATGAATGAAAAACGAGAGAATAATCTAATTGTGAGACAATTGTAAGACTGGCTATAAGTGTATGCGTTTAGCGATCAGAATATGAGAAGTGATGTGCAGTCATGAGCTGCAAGAAGTCATCTGACGGTCAGAAAGTATTTTTTCATTCAAAACATTGTGAGCTAATAATTGACATTTAATTTGAGTGCTCCTAAAGTCGAGAAGACTGGATGTCATGACAATAAGAGTGCACTGTTTGGCGCACGCGTTAACAGCACAGACACTGGCGACCAACCGAATCACACTCCGAGGTATCGGCCATCGGTCACGAGAATGGGTCATAATGGGCACTAATGGGCACATAATGGACATGGAGGAAGGGGTACTCACTTGATTCCTATAGAGTTGTTGTTGTTGTTGGTGTTGATTGAATCGCATTGTATTCCATTGTTGTTGTTGTTGTTGAGTAAGACTGTGCTCTTTAGTGGCCGGTGGAGGACCACCACTAGAATAGTCACTATAACTGTTCTGATATCTCTGCAAAGTGTTGGGCGATTGAAGCAATTGGTTGAGTGTTGGCGTCGGTCCCGACACGGGTTGGCCGGGATATCGAACGGAACTGTTGTTCGCATTATTAGCACTACTATTGTTTGGAGTCATTGGACTCATTGATGGACTCATTGATGAACTGTTACTCATTGAAGAGTTATTATTCATATTCGAAGTGTTATTGTAATTAAGACCACTATTGGGCCCCCGAACGGGTGGTCCCATTCCGGGCATAGCTGGGGGAGCATTGGGTGGCCCTAATGGCTGGTGATATCGATTGTACATCTGATTAGTCTGTTGTGGATATTGAGGATGAGGTGAATGGTATTGTTGTGGATATTGTGGATGTTGTGAGTGATGTTGTGCTCCGTGTAGTCCCGGGTGTTGTCCGGGCTGTGGCCCCATCACTGGCCCCCCGGGATGTGCCGGTTGTTGCATATACGCCATCTTCGACTTAATCGCATCACTAGATTGGATCTGACCGGCACTCACTGCTGGTCCAGAGTTGGCGCCAACATTCTGGTCGTTGGCATTATTCATGTTGGGTGGAGGACCAGGGGGTCCACCCGGGGGCCAACCACCTGCACTCACTGGTGGCTGTCCCTTCATTTGTGGATTATGTGGACCCGATTGAGGAGTTGGAGGGCCTGTCGGTGGACCAGAACTGGTCTGAATATCACTACTGTTTTGGTAATTTGGGTGATGTTGTGATGGAGGTGTCGGATACTGTCCCACTTGTGGCTCCGGGACGTGAGAGTTCCGATACTCGTCTGAATAATTCGAGTTATAATTGGCGTATGAATTGGTGTCTGTGTTCTGTGGGTTGGGATGTGTTGGATGTGAGTCAGACATCAACATCGACGGCGATTTGACGCGAGAATAGCAGTCATTGGGTGTCGACTCTGGCATCAAATCGTTGCCATTCTTTATGATGGCGTTTGACTCGTCCTTTCGCGGCACAGATTCTGCGCTCGTCTGAGTGGTGGCCATCACTTCCACTACAGATATGGACCAATTGGTGAACTAAATGGAGAGAATGTATGTGAAGAGTGTATGTATGAGAAGTGTATGCAATGAATATACCCTTTAGTTGTCTCTTAGAGTGAGTACCAATTACTGGAAAGGGATGGCATTTAATGGCTGTTCACAATCACTATAAATTGTTAGATCATTTTGTTGATGATGTCTTGTGGAGCACGTGTTGTATTGGTTGGCACGCAGTCACTCATACTATTGACAAATATTTTGAATCCAAATCAACACACAATGAGAGGACCACTAAGTCTTCATAAGTCTCAATACGACTCCAATAGTGAATAACTTCATGAATGCATTGAGCGCTGCATTACTGGCTGTAGTACTCAAACAGCACTCTCTGTCTCATACTATGCAGCAAAACATTATTGTGACGAAGAGATACGACCCATACATCTAACGCTATCGCACAGACCACTGCCTCATAGCCGCGCATCGCAACAGTCTAAGGCCTCATTTCATATAAACCTATTTTATTACTCCAAACAAATACAATCAAACAATTATCAAAGAAAGTCCACTATTTTTATCCAAGTCTAATCCAAATCAAATTTTTCCACCAATAAAATTTTCCAAGCAGTGAGTTGGTGAAATTTTTGTGCTGGATATTCAGTGGCACTATTTGTCGTTGTGCGCACTAATACCCACTTTAGTGCTGAACTATTCGTCGTTTTTGGTTCGAGCGTTATATCGATGTTTTGCCCGCTTTTGAAGCGCTATGTATTGCTCTGTCTATTGCTGTATGTATTGCTTCAGCACTCGATTAGTTTTTTCCTGCATTCAAAACGAGTATTTCTGACTGTTTTGTGTACACCAAGTGTTCACACAAACACTCGTCTAATGCCATCTAATATCTGCCAAACGCTTACATCACTTTTGGCTGCATTTAAGAGAAACTTATTTTTATGTTAACTCAATAACAGATAACAACATCTGATAATTATTTTATTTACCACTAATTCATGGGATTGAGTCACAAATTCCTATACTCTTTGCTACTCTTTACTAGACTTACACTTACACTCACTTTCAAAGAACAACTCAAGAATTTCAGGAAAAAAAGTTTAAATTCTAAGTAATAGAAGTCTAAAAGTTTGGTTCAATTTTTTAGTCACATTTTATTCAACAAATTCATTGAAAATACGTAAAAGTTAAGGAAATTATTGTTTAATTGATATAATGATTGTTTCCAAGAGAACAGACTTTAATGGCATTCAATTCATTCAAATTTAGTTCATTTCTTAATTTAATAAATAAATCAAATTTTTATTCACTTTAAGCGTCAAATTAATGTCAAAAGTTATGGTTATAAAGAATTACTGAGTTTTTGGCCAATAATTGACAAATGGGTTCATTAGAGCGACAGTCGTCCGAACAGATAGTTTTGAGGAACTGTTTGTCGAGACCGCAGTCCTTCAGGTTTTCGATGGCGAATGCCTTCGATGTAATGTTCGTCTCTGAGGCCACGTTTACGGCACTAAACGCAGCCGTCGGCTCATATGTGGTAACCGCCCCTTTGAATGAGTCGTGGCTTGACTTCAATAGCGATATCAATCCGTTGACACAATTAGGAAGAATAGGTCCCATCACTTCCAAACTGTTGAACGACTCGTCATTGATTTCAGTCACCGTTTGCTTTACTTTTAGAGATTGAAGGGTTGACCCGTGAAATGCAACCGAAGAGAGAAGGGTTGGCGGCACTCCCGAAAGGGGACCGCTATTCGCAATGCATAGCCGAGAGTTGAGTAAAAAGTTAAGAAAGAGTTGAGTGTTTGACATCCCTTTTATTAGAGCTAATGATTTGATTCTGGAGACGGCGTTTTCGGAGGTTCTGAAGAATTGGAAAAAATTTTAGTCAATATGTTATCAAAGTTTAAGATTTAATTCCATTACTTATTCTTTCTCTTTGACTGCAAAGAAGGGAAGTCTTGTTGACTGAGTCCAAGACTTTCTAACCATTCATTAGGCTCTTCATTGTCTTCTCCATTATCGCAATTGTCATCCTTTTTATGTTTGTCTACACTTTCTGTGACAGAAAGTGAGTTAAGGCTTATAAAGCCTGAGGTCTGGTCTTCGATCACTTCAGACTTATTGGAGTGAAAGGGAAGAGTGAATGCAATTCCCTCATCGGTTAATAGTTTTCTTAGACCAGTAGAGGTCGGCGTCAATAAGACGTGTATATCGTTACAGTCGGCCACTCCTGAGGCTCTGAATAGTGCAGTGAATGAGTTGGCACAGACATAAAAGTACGGACAATGCTTTGCTTTAACCAATTGGTACAAAGACTTTAAACTTTTACACCAATCCGTGTGCAGGGCTTCAGATAATGGAGTGTTCGCTGGTATAGAAAACGTGGGCGCTTTCGACGACACCGGAGCTCCCGGTTTAAGGCTCTCATTCCGTGGGAATAGTGTAAGCCATGGAAGGGACGGGTGTTGCCAAACAAGACATTGTTTGTGGAGTTGTGACGCAAAACTAGTGTCCATTGAATCTTGAGGTGATTGGCCACTACTTGGAGAGGAAGTGGGACTCAACCTATTGTTGAGACACCTGACAAACCCACTAATTCCTGCCGATTCTTCAGTGGCCCGAAAGTTGCCGCGAAAAGCAAAAGCTTTGTTCGACACAAATCTGATTCGGGTTTTAAGAGACCAATCGATTAAAAATTGTTTCATTTCTTTGGAATCATTGGCCAACTCTTTGGCCGACTCTATGTTCGCGTTTTCATCAATATTTAAGACATTATTTATATTATCACTAATTGTGTGGAAATTTAGTTTCCGTTTGCCTTTCGGTGACTTCTTTACGATTGGAAAAGAGTTTCGGATTTTATTTCGTTTCGGACTTCGGTTTTGTTTAAACGGCGAAAATGGTTTCTTCGGTGATATCATCGAATAGTTCTCGTAATTCTGTAGACACTTAAGGGGTGATGCCTTCAGCGGTGATATCTTCGACGGTGACTGAGATATTCGCTTCTTTTTCCGCATTTTGAACACATCCGACGGTTTCATAAATTGAGGACTAATTGGAGATAACTTTCTTTTGGATGGAGAGTCCATTTTGTCTTATTGTGTCCAAATTGGATCCAATGAATAAAGTCTTCAGTTATTGTTTATATTCATTGATTGAATTAAAGTCAGAGAAAGGAATGAATTCAATGATCTTTGAATGGCTTTGAAAACAAACCGCCACTCATTTGGCGCCAAACATATCCACCAATAGATAAGACTCGCAATCATTTTGAACTCAAACAACAAATTCCAAACTAATCTCCAACAGTATTATAGCATGGTTATATTTTGGACTAATTTGTGAACATATCCAGGAAGTATCAAGCTTAATTAAGGATAATTAGGTTTATTTAACCTAATTTTGGTATTTGTGTGAAAAGTCAATATAAATGACGTCATTTATGAACGCATTTGTGGCGCAAAATTTTGGCGATTTTTGTAAACAACAAAACAATTTGTGATTAATTTAATTGTGTTTAAAATGATGTCAACCGTCGGTCAAAAGGAGACCAAATTGGCCCCGATTTTTAGCCCCAACACAAACAAAAGCAAAGGGAGTGACAGAAGTGATGACAACAAACGAAAGCGTAAAAAGAAGTCATCGAAAAATGAAAACAAAATCAATAAACTGTTTGACAAAACCTCTGCTGAGAGTGAATCCAATCATGAAATTGATTGCAGAAGAAGTAAAAGAATAAGAAGTAAAGTGAGTGAAAGTGAGCACAATATCTGCTATAATGAGGACACCGACGAAGAGGTTGTTTGTGACACAAAGTTGGAGAACTCCGTCCAAATTGTGGACAATTTGAACGAATCGGTCGTTTTGATAGAAGAAAGCAGTGATACTATTGATTACTGGACTGACCACAAGTCTGAACAGATAGACATCGATGAAGACATTGAAATTCTTCCGACAGAAACAAAATTAAGTTCTCAGACATCAAAGCAAACGATATCATCCAGTTCTCAGTCTGAGAGTCTGTTGTGGACAGAGAGGTATAAACCGACCAATAGTTCAGAAGTGATCGGACATAAGTTAGCGGTCAATGAACTCAGAAAATGGCTTAAAGATTGGGGTAAATGTGATTCAAAAAGAGATATGTCTGACAGTGGAGACGATTCTAATTATTTGGATCAGACCACTGCCTGTTTGCTTATTTGTGGTCCAACTGGTTCTGGAAAGACATCACTGGTGTATGCAATCGCTGAAGAACTCAAATACGAAATCTTGGAATTAAATGCTTCGACGAAAAGAAACGGTCGAATCATTACAAAGATCTTAAGCGAAGCGACACAATCACATCAGATGCAGAGGAATAATGATTCCAATGGAACGACGCCATCGATTCAATCATTTTTCAATTCTGTGTCCAATAATTTCGTTAATAAACCGGTCATTAATGGTAAGAAAAAAGCGAAACCCAAAGGAATTTTGAATTATTTCTCAAAAGAAATCAAAAAAGTCTCTTCAAATTGTGATGAAATTGAAGTAATCGACGATAAAGTTGTTGAACGGACTCAACCTAAAAGTGATTCTGTGCTGGAATTGAATGACAGAACTTCTAACGATTCACTCATTGCTCCGAAAGCCTTATCGATAGCAACAAACTCTTTGATTCTTTTCGATGATATCGATGTCCTGATAGACGAAGACATCACTGGATTTTGGGGTGCATTCAATAGAATCTGTGAGACCACCAAAAAGCCGGTTATATTGACGGCCACACAATACGTGCCTCATATCAAAGATTGTGTGAATCAGTTGCAAGTCTTAACTCTTAATAAACCGAATCCTTCAGAAACTATCGATGGCTTAAAAAGAATTTGTGACAAAGAATTCAAATGTAATGAAATTAGTGAAGAGGTTTGCAAACAAGTGTCCACTACTTATGACTACGATATCCGTCGATGTCTTAATCAGTTGCAGTTCGACCTCATTTGGGACGACAACGACTCCCAAACTGAAGTATTAACTGACAATAAGTTAGATATGACTTCAGTTTACGATTCACTACTGTTTGTAGACGTAATGGAAACACAGTTCGGAATTCAGAGTTACCCTCAAAATAGAGACAATTGGATGAAATGTAAACCACTTATCATTGAAAATGAGTCGCAGAGTATAACTCTGGCTAAAGATATGGTCGAATCAATCGATCAAATGATTTATAATACCAGTAAAAGAAGTTTTAAATCGAAAGAGTTATCAAAACCAATCGATACCGAAACAATCGAATCGATTTCAAGTTATTTGAGTCCATATATAAGTTTAAGAACTCTTTTTATGGATTACTGTCCGTATCTGTCATTCATTTGTGAGTCGGAATCTATAAAGTATTCAAAACTCGACAGAAGAAGATCGCGAAGATTTATGCATCACTTGAAGTCAATTGGCTTTTATATCGACGATGGGGTCAAAACCAAATTGATTTCTGCCTTCATTTCTCACGAAACAGACAATGATTTGAAGACAACATCCATAGAACCAGATTCTGGTTCTAAAATGGATGACTATTTATACGAATGATTATTCAAATGACAATTCATTTCTCTTTTAATTATTATTTTATTTGTATTTAAAGTAATTGAGTCTTATTTTTACAAAATAAATATTTTATGATTGAATTATAGTCTTAAATATTGAGTCATTTATTTGCAATTCTTTTATTGATTTTCAGAGAGAGAGGGTATCGACGGCTGAGTATTTTAATCTGAATCTGAGTCTGAATCTGAATGTTGTTCTATTCCTAAGCAATTCATTAAAGCTAAGAGGATAGTATTGATCCTTTGATATTCAGCCAGGAGCATTTGCTTCACTTCATCTGATGATCTGTTGGTATTTTGCTGTTCAACAATATCTTTGAGTGAAGTGGAGTGGCATATTTTTCTAATGCTTTCCAATAGAGCCACAATCGACCAGCAATAGGCGATTTGTCCCTTACGTTCGTACAACTTTTTCAAATCGTGAATCCAGTCCTTTTTGTTCCTCGCATTCCATATCTTTTCCAAAGCACTGACGCTGTCCGTCAACTCAACGATTTGACCGTCGGATCGAAAATTGGGGTCACAAATGCTCATAAGAATTTCGATGTGATCAGGCAGAAATCTAAACTCAAGGTCTATCGCTGAGAGTTCTCCAGCTCCTTCCACCAAGAGACTGATCCAATATCCAATGTGCTTTCGAAATTGATCCATTCCCTCATCTATGACGCGAGCACGACTTAAGGCATCCATTTGAGATACCGGCGACTGTGGTGATCCCGGAGATACAGGTGTCCGTGGTGATCTCGGGGGTGATCTCGGGGGCACCGGTGTCCGTGGTTGTTTTGGGGGTACCGGTGTCCGTGGTTGTTTTGGGGGTACCGGTGTCCGTGGTTGTCTCGGGGGTACCGGTGTCCGTGGCTGTCTCGGGGGTACCGGTATCTGTGGTTGTCTCGTGACTACCGGTGTCTGTGGTGAGGAGAGTGTAGATGCCGACCAGGGAGATTGTGGTGCTGTGTCTACCGATGACCTTGGTGTGGAGTGTTGAATCATTGGTGGCTTTACTCTACGCGTTGGCGGTTTGATTAGCTCTGAGTCTAATAATAAGTTGTACTTTGGAGTCGTCTGTGAGCTGTCAGAACTGATAGCTCCGGATAACAAGTTGTTGAGCCATTCAATAGTAATTTGAGAGCATTTGTTGGCAAACTCTTTGATTTGTGTTTTGATTCTATTCAATGGGACTGTTCCTGATATCAAATTGTATTCTTTAGCCCTGGTGATAACACGATTGTTAATACCAAGTGTATTGGAGGTAACAAACAAATCATTGGTAATCAGTGTCATTTTCTTGCAGTAGCTTAGAAGACCCTCTTGTGTTTGGAGTTGATTTAGTTGATTATACCACTCCTGTTTGCTGTCTCTCCATTTCCTTGCAAGTGTATCTCTATTCTGTATTGAAACCACGCGCTGCTCATAATTGGTCACAGAACCACTTAAGGGTGGCTGAGAGGGTGACTGGGTCATAGCTATAGCTTTGTACATGATCATTTCAGCGGTGGGGAGAAAGTCAAATTTGAGTTCACGTCTTTGTATGTGAGCCGTTTGCCGCAGGAGCTCTCGAATAGGGGTCATCGGATCCATTTCTGGTTGATTTGAATGCTTGAGCTCTTCTTGAGACTATCTGTTGATTATACCGAAGACTAAATCTTTTTCAACGATCACTCAATTTTTGAAAAGTGACATATTTTTCAAATAAATTGGTTAAAAATTAATTGTTTTGGCAACAATTTGAGCTCAAAATATGGTCTCAAGATTTATGCAAAACTATAGATAATTAATAGAAACTACAAAATTAAACTATAAATTATTAATTATAGTCTATAATTCATTTCTCTTTATTCTGTGTACTTTCATAGTTTTTTACGTAAATGGTTTTAGTTATTCATTTTCAGTAGTTTTTCTAAACTTTTAATGAAAATGAGGTCAATTAGAGACCCCCGTAAAACACTATTTTTTGCCAACACTAGTATTCTGATAATTCCGTTAAAAGCCTGACCGCGCGCTTCGGATTCATTATTGTATACATTTCTCTATTCGGGGTCTTTCTGCTCACACTATAGAACTAAATTCAAATCATTTCAAAGGAATACATTTTAATCGTTAGTTCGCTATAAAGTCTTTCCACAAATAAGACAAATGTTGATCCAAATTGCATTAAGTCTTTCTATTCTGTCCATCCATTCGGTTCGGAGTGAACTCTTATGTGAAACTTCGACGATCGACTCGATAGCCTACGCCAATGATCAGCGCATGTATTTCATTGCGAGCGGTGGCCACTACTGGTGGATCAAAGATAGCGATTTCCCGCCGAAGGACGCCCAAGCTCAAAAGCTTCCCGAACCTTTCAAGACTACGACGGCTGCCGTCTATATCGATGGTAAAAGTGGGTGTCAGGTCGAGACACGATCCGCCATAAAAGGGATGAGAGCCAAAGAGAAGGAGGTCTGGATTATAGAACTCATTGACGGCAAACAGAAAATGATGTCTTTCGACACCGCTTACGGCAGGTGGGGGAAAGTCATCGATTATGACGAAGACCACTGTCTTGCACAGGCCAAGATCGACTTCTCACAACCCATTGACGCCATGTTTAGCCGAAATTTGGATATATATCTGGTCCAGAACAAGATGTATCTTATGCAAGACTGCAAATTCATTTGTAAGGATCCCGTCAACGAATTCGGTAATTCCAAAGATCCGCAAAAGACCGAAGACTGGGGTACTAAGGATCCAATCCATGGAATGTTTGTGATGACAGACAAAGGCGGCGAAAAGCTTCTAATGTTTCAAAAGAAACTGTATTTCGTCATGAAATTGCGCGACAAAGGAACCGGAAGGGTCATCGCCACTAAGGATGGCAAAGGAAAGGATATTATGACCGACTTCTTCAGATTGAAGAAAGGCACGAAATGCACCGGACCCGCCCCTCCACCCCCACAAGAGGGGGCACCTACAAATGCCAACCCAAAAGAAGAAGTCCCTCCACCAGAACCACCACCAGCACCAGAGAACCCTAAAGAGGGTGGACAGGCTGCCGACGATAACACCGAAGCTCCACAAGATAGTGTTGACCCAACCACTAAACCTGATGAGTCCGGCGGAAGCGGTCTTTGGATTATTATCGCAATAATTGTGATCGTTCTCATAGTTGTGGCCATCGGTCTCTGTTTGCTGTTTATGATGAGAAAGAAGACCGAAGACACGGAAGCATCGAAATCGAGTGCTGTGCCAAAGGGAGGTGCAAAACCGGGGGACAAAGTCGACTCAAAACTTGGGGGCAAAACCGACTCAAAAACGGGCGCTAAAGTCAGCTCAAAAGTGGACGGATCCAAAGCGGGTTCAGTTAGTGGTTCTCCTGCGCCGGGGAGTAAGTCAGCGGTACCGTCGAAGGCTAACACAGTCGAGTCTACGCGCTCAGGAATTGCAAAACCCTCGACCACTAAAAAGTGATTTTCCTTCAAAATTATTCAAAATTTTCAGCATTTGTGTTTTAAATGTTATTTGAATTTGTTTTACAAAAAGTCTTTTCATTAATTGATTCTTTGATTTAATAAAATTGAATACCAATTGTTTTGTTTGATTTCATAGAAAAATAGGAGCTTTTATTGCAGGAATACTTTTGATGATTTCACGCTCTGTTTAGAAGACATCAGATAATTCTTTTTCACTCAAATCTGTAATATTGTGTGAAATTGATTCTGTGCTAAATAACACCAATTCCTTTGATTCTTCTCTAAACGTTTTTTAGCAAAATCTGTGCGAAAATGTTAAGAATCGGATTTAGAGCTTCAAAACATGTTTTCAATCCATTGAAGTGTTCTTTGCGTTCATTTAAATTCTGGCCGAAAGTCAACGATTCCTTCAAATCTATAGCCAAACCCAATAGTAGGGTATCGTTGGCCTACTATTCATTGGATCCGCACTATTTGGCTGCAGACAAACCGAATCCTATCATTATATACCACTCATTACTCGCCAGTAAAGACATGTATGAGAAATCAGTGCGAGAGTTGGCCAAACAAACGGGACGGGCTGTTTATTTGCTAGATATGAGAAATCACGGCGAAAGTCCGCACTCAAGTGTTGAAGAGTCAGATCTTAACCATATGTCAAAAGATGTAATTGATTTGATGGATGAATTTGGTCTTAACAAAGCCATTCTCATCGGTCATGGCGTCGGAAGTTTAGCTATGCTTCGGACAAGTCTTCTCTTCAATGACAGAGTGGAAAAGGTTGTGGCAATTGATATAAGACCACTGGATTTACCAATGATGGGCGCAAAACTCATTGACCGAATGATGTTTATAGTTTCAGCACTTCCTCAATACATCAGTCTCTCAAATGCCCGGCTTATAGCCAAACAACAGTTAAGTCGTTATTTTCGCGACAAAATACTATTGCATTACGTTCTCATGAATTTGAGACAAGACTCCGAAGGATTCATTAAATGGCGCTCCAATTTGGCGGTCATCAGACAACTAGTCATCAAAGGCATAGACCGAGCCATCAGCTGTGACGGACATTTCGATGGACAGGTGCTAATACTAAGTGGAAAATACGGGTCAATGACTGCAAACACTTATTCTCAACTGAAACAGTCGTTTCCGAACTCAAAGTTTGATTTCTATCAACGCTTTCGGCACTATCTTCACGACGAGAAACCTAAACATTTGGTCACTTCTTTGACTCGTTTTATTGGAAAATATAGAAATGAGACGAAATAATGGACTGATTTTTGAGATACTTTTTAATTATAATTTAATTTTGGTCTATATTTGAGTAAAATTCTGTTTAAAACAATTTATTGATTAAAGTTCTTATAAATTATTTTACATTAAAAGATGAGTTATTTATAGATAACTTCAAATGTCTTTCTATTCTACAAATTTTTGTGTGGTTTTCATCGACTTTGTAGTCTTATAAGATTTAGTTGTTTTCAAGATTATCTTTTGCACTTTTCTGTCAACCTTTTTGTATTCTTTTCTAATCCAGTGATGTCTACGAAGAGCATGGACGGTTGTCCTTAATTTGGTTTCTGGTTCTAGCATTTTGATCAATATATCTGTCACTCCTTTGCTCGGAAAGGATAAGATTTGGTCAGAAAAAGACCACTTTCTAGTCTTCATATTCTGAAGCGCTATCTCTTTCTTTTTCGTATTAAATGGAAATTCTTTGCATAGGAGTGCGTATAAAATCACACCCAAAGCCCAGACATCGACCAGAAAAGGGTTATATGCTTTTTGCTCAAAGAGTTCCGGAGACATGAAGGGAGGTGTTCCGCAGTAAGTATTAGATTCTATTACTCCGCCCTTACTTTTACGATATGCTATACGACTGAGTCCGAAGTCAGTGATAAGGATGTGGTGATTGTGGTCCAGAAGGATGTTTGAGAGTTTGAGATCTCTGTGAGCGATCCCCTTATTATGCATGTATGTCATTGCACTTAACATCTCTGCGAACCAACGCTTGCAGTGATGCTCATCAAATGGTCCTGATTTTTCCAAGAGTGTAGTGAGTGTGCCCTCAGAACTGTATTGCATAAACACAAAGAGTGTGAATCTTCGCTCGTCGTGAATGATGAAGTGTCGGAGCATTTTGATGACATTCGGGTGTTTCAAAGATTGCAGAATAAATAACTCATTTTTAACATCTTTGAGTCTCACGATCTTCTTTTCTGTCTTAGTCTTTGGCTTTTTGGTGTCATCGGTGTTGTCTGGAATGGCAATCCTTTTGCAGGCAATCTTAACCTTAGTTTCAATATGAAGTGCTTCATAAACATCAGCAAAACTGCCCGAAGCTATCAACTGATTGATTCTAAAGCCATACCATCTAATCACTGATTCTTCATTCGGGAATAAGTCACTGGGAATCTGATGAATGTTTGTCAACTCATCCATCATATATCGGGTCGGATCTGAAGTCGTAGGCATAGGCTTCTGGTCTGAAGCTATTGTTTCCATTAAATCTACGATTCTTTTATATTGTGAGGTTCGAGCAGATTTAGTCATTCGTTTTTTACCAAACAGACCACAACATCCCAAACAACATAAATAATAAATGAATTTCATTTTTAAGATAATTGCAATTCAATTGAATTTAAGTTTTGTTCAAATATTAAAATTAAATCTCGAGATTCCATTCAAATGTCGATAAGTTTAAAGCATTGAGAGATACACTTACTATACATTATATGTGATTTGAGAAATTTTAGTCTACAATACAATGGATTTTCAATGCATTTTTATGATCTCATGTAAGACCTGAGACTCAAAATTAAATTCAAATATCGTGAGCTTTGAATTATTTGATAAAATAGTCATTCATTGAAAACTCAATTCGAAGTCTTAAAAACAAAATGATTGTCAAAGAAAGACAACTTTTTCTTAATTTCCTTCACTTATTGACCATATTATTGGCAACGAATGTAATAGAATGTGAAATGTCGACACAACGGGACAGCATATGGACTGGAGCACCGGCTGAAGAGCCTGTAATTATAGGTGACAAAGAAGTAGTGCCAGACGTTGGAGATAGAGATGCAAATCCTGAGACAAATATGGTTATACAGGAGAAGTCAACCACCGAACTGAGTTCATCCCAAATCTCGACCATCGAAGTAGATGTGACTGAAGGCGAGGAAAAGCCAGCTCTCAATTTAGACGAGAAGTGGCCGCAAAAGACTATACACTTCGAGGAATACTCGTACGGAACTGTCGTTCTTATTGCTGTTGTCATTACCAATATTGTAGTGATAGGTTTATTGGCAGCCATTTATTACTATCCCGTCTCCAAACTGTTCATCAAATGATTGAATCAAATTTTATTTCTTCTTTCAAAGCAATTGATATAAAATTCCTATTATTTAGAAATATATTTCAATAAAACAAAACTTAATTTTTGACCTCAAAGTGCCTAAAATGAAGTGCGAGAGAAATAGCACTCAATTTTAAAATTACAAACTTTTATAAAACAATTGACAAATCGTTGATGAGTTATGAATCTCTTAGTCAGAGGAAGTCATTCTGTGATCGGATCCCAAGTTTCAAATCTTATCAAAAGACAAAATAGAATTGAATTCTTTAAAAATAATTTTCAATCGATTTTGAGACCATTGAATGACAACCAATCAGTTGTTCAGAAGAGATGTCATTCACATATAACCAGTATATTAGTATTGATTGAATTGGCGCCGATGGCAGGTATTGTCTTGGGTCGAGTCATTCAAAGACGATGGCCTTTATTGAGATATGGGGACAGAAAAACATTATTTAATTTAATTTATGAAAATAAGTTTAAAGTGCTTTCAGTGGTCGGTCTTATCACTGGTTCTTTCACTGCAGTCATCTATAGATTCACTGAAGAAATTCCGGTCACAAAACGTCAAAGATTTACATTTTTTAGAGAAAAGGATTGCAAACACATCAGTGATATGGTGTTCAAAATCCTTTACAAAAAATATAAGAATCGTATTCTTGGAGTTGACTCGAGAGCCACAAAAAGAGTTAATAGAATTGTAAGGAAACTATTAGAGGCCAACAAAAACTTCGAAGAAATAGCGCACAAGAATTGGTCGGTTTATGTGATCAAAGCTCAGAATACCGCCAATGCCTTCGTTTTGCCCACCGGACAGATATTTGTCTACACAGGAATGATAAATGTCTGTGAAAACGACGACCAATTGGCTATAGTTTTAGCACATGAATTGTCGCACACACTTCTGGGTCACCCAAAAGAAATGGTAAATAAGTGTCATATCATTAATATAAACAATAAATTCATAAAATTAACTCTTTTTGAAAGTTAAGTCAAGAGGTTTGTAAGGAATTGTTTCACGCCTTCGCTGTAACCCTAATGTGGATTCGATTTCATCCCATTTCGGCTCTCATTGGGACCGTATTAAGTGGTTATTCACTCCTATGTCTGTTCACTGCTCCCAAGAGAAGACTACTTGAGGTGGAGGCAGATTTTGTGGGGCTCCTACTTTCGGCTAAAGCATGTTATGATGTGCGAGAGGGCAGTGCTTTTTGGATGAAAATGTCTGCCATTGAAGAGAATAATTTGTTGCGACCCTTAGCTACTCATCCGCCAAATGACTCGAGATATGAATTAATGGATTCTTATATGGAATCTATGATCAAAATAATGAAATGCTATGAATGCCCGCCATTACCAGCAGCTGATCCGAGACACGCCATGAAAAGAAAATTCTCACATTTAGACAGAAATGTTTTCAAAAAAGAATAATTAACTTTTAAATTACTTTGAATTCTGATTATAAATAATTAACTCATTTATTCATTTTTGTTTCAAATTTATTCATTTCTATTTTTTTTAAAAATTATACAAATTTTATAACGAATTTAAAAATTTTGTCGTTTTGTGCCTTCTTTGGAGACTTTGGAGTCATGAGCCCCGAAGTCAGTTCCGAAGCGACAATCAGAGCAGATGGACCATGCTAAATCAGATAAGAAAGTAATATTTTAATAAGGGATGTCAAGGGGGTCATGAAATCAATATGGCAAGAATTAAATTGAACTTAATTTGTGTAAGTCTATCAATGCAATGATCAATTGATTAATGACGAGCCATCTTTCCTCGATTAGGGTCTTAGAATCAGACTTCGATGACTCTCTCGGCAATAATTATTAATATTTATAATCAATAATTGGTATATAAATACCATATAATTATCAACAAATTTATTCATTTCTTTAATTATTGGTTTGAGACCTGATTTAAACAAAAAGTTGTGAAAATATGTATTCATAGAGTGTTTTGTTTTTCGAAACAGAGTTCACACGAAAACATTTTGGAGAGACTCTCAGTTTGAATGACAACCAAATGAAGAATTAGTTCTCTGTTTTCAAAATATATCCAATGATTGAAAGCTTTTATTTTAAAAGTTTGGACACAAAAGAAAAGTGAAACCAATGATCGATAGCTTCAATGCGAGGACAGTATCTGTGTTTGTATTATCCAACTATTGACGGATCTTTCCATCAGATAAATGCCTCAAATGATTTAATGCATAGCAAAGACCCATCTCTTCATAAAAGTTTGCATTTCTGCATACAATTCAATGGACGTCAGTATCTGTTTCCCTGTATTTTATGTCATTTCTTTCATTTTTTCCAGAAGTTATAAATTTATTTCCGTTAAACTTCATATAAAACACTTTATTCTTAACTTTTTTAAGCATTCGTTTGACTTTTCAGCAAAAAATTTTGTAAACTCTTAAAACATAAAAAGCGCTGACTTTTTAAAAACACTTTAAAATAATGGTTTGAATCGAATTTTTTTCAGCAAAACAAACAAAAGAAAATCAAATTAATATTTACGTCAAATTAATCTTGTTCATAATTGGAAACGTTCTAAATAACCAAAAATTACCATAAAATGCATACAAAGAATAATCAATTCTCTGAATATTATCTAAAACTTGCGAAACAACTGAAAGTCAATGTTTGAGTCAAACTAAGCCTTGAGTTAACAGTTCTTTGCGTCAGATTTTAATACTATTTTTGTCTGAAATATTGACTTTTAATGCCATTTAAACCGTAATTAAATAAATGATAATCTAATTTAAAGAGCATTTCACTGGAAGTTGAGTTCATTCGTAAAACACGTTTATATGGAAAGAGAGAAAACAAAAATATGACGACTATTTCGACGCCAGTAATCAGTTTTAATAAAAACTTTTTATTTAGTGAAACAAATTCATCGACTGATAAACAATTAGTCGATAAACTAATTTTGAATGTTATATGAAATAAGCGCTTAAAGCAGTTCTTGTTTTTTCCACATTATCTCTAATATGAAAATGAGTGAACACATGAAGCTATGTTTGCACAAACGTTACACTTTACATGGTAAGTGTGAGCACAACATTTAACAATTTTCATTGACATTGATTCGAGTGCTTTGATTAACATTTTTTCAAACTTTTCTACACTTTCAGCGTTTGAATTAATGGTTTGATTGAGCGCTTAAGACATAATGAGTTGAGGACAAGGATAACAAAGAGTGTAAGTAATGTTAAGGCGAAGATCCATATCCAAGGAAAACACTTTTAATTGACTAATATTTGAATTTAGGTTAAGTTATTGAATGAATTTAACTTTAATTGTTATGAATACACATATTATTTGCGTTTTGATTGATTGTCTAATTTATGGGATAATACAGATAACGGGATAATTATATCCAATTTATTCCATTATTCAATCTATTCAAGTGAATGTCTGAACAGTGGACTGCCCTCTTCTAAGCCCATTCAATGGTTACTCCAATTTTTCATTCGACAGTTCAAATGGATGGCACCAGTGCTCAGGCGAGAGACTGCTGACTGAGCTCCGAGAAGAGATGCGAAAGAAGTTGCGCCTCCAGTGACTCTGTATTCCCTCTAAACTATGTTTCAACATCACTGCTGTGAGTCCTTCTGTTGAAAGCATACATCAGTGCTGTTCTCAAACACAGAATCATTTCTATAGAGAATCGGTTACTCTTTTAGAGCGTATACTCTAATAGCCGTCGATTGCATTCAATGATTAACAACAGAATCGCTAATAATGTTTGACTGAACCCAACATTATGTTTGACCACTTCTTTCACCAATACTTCACTTCAAAGTAAGTTCTGTTTATTTCTATTTTGTTGACCACTTATTACAACTTTATTTCTTATTTTGCTATAAAAATAAGATTTTAGTCAAAGACTTAAGTAATCGTATGTTTCTTATGTCAAATTCATTCACAATTTCTTAACGTTCGGTTCAATGAATTTATAGCAATATTTCATATTTTTAGTCTTATTTGCAATTTATGTCTAAATATAATTAAATCACATTTTTAGAACTATTTAATAATGCTCTAGGACAATTGCCTTTTATTACATTTATTTAATGCATAAATATTACCGAATCGTATTAATTTGAGTTAACATGATTCTTTTCTCATGTAATTAGTTTTATCTCGAATTTATTGCAGACATATTCACAAATCTATTTGATTGTCAAAAACGGAAACTGTTTTGAAGTATAATTGAGTTAAACTTATTGACGGAACAGAGTTTTGTCACATAAAGTAATCTCTGAGTAAAAGGACTGAAAAGAGGAAACAGTCTTTCGTTATGAGAGATAATGTGAGAGACAAAGCCATTAGGGCTCAAATAGAAGGTAATGAGGAGGCGAAGGACAGTCCTCTGTCGATCACATCTCCACTTCGCGCTCGATTTGCTGAAGACTCAGTCAATAACGAAGAAGAAGTGAACGACAAAACGAATGGCAAACATGTTTTGAGGCAAATGTCGAGCAATACCTCACAAACTAATTCCATAGTATCGCCAATAAAGAAAGAACTGAATAACCAGAAGTCGAATAACACAATCCCTTCTTCTGTGGAATACAAGACATCGACAATTCGTCAACACTACTATCCGGAGGGTGGATGGGGTTGGGTTGTCGTCATATGCGTTATGTTTACTTATGTAATACAATACGGTCTTCAGCTCTCTTACGGCGTTTTCCTCTTCCATCTGATAAGACAGCCGTTCGGTGGCGACAAATACATGGCTGGAAGTGAGTGAAACACTTTTCTAACCATTTGTTCAATTAATTCAATATAAATGACTCAAAGAAAAGAAAAGAAACAAAAAATAGTTGTAATAAATAATGTTTAATGACTTCATTGGTAATAACAATCAAATATAGAGAAAAACATTTTGATTACAAATACGAGACCCCAACTCATGGGAACCGATGTTTGAGTCAATCGAATCAATAAACTAAATCAAATCAAAACTCAATCGCTTTTTATAGGCTTTTCATATAAAGCAATAAAAATCTGATTACTTTTCAAACCCTAAGCTCTTATTTTTAATGATTTAGAAACTATTAAACGATATTTTCTTTTCTTATCTCCAATTTAATCAATTTATTTAAATTAAGTTATCAGAAAAGGGAGAATTCTGTCAGATTCTTGAGTTGATCACGACTTTATTAACTCTTCTTTTTGCTGGATAACATCCAAAACCCAGAAACTGTTTTGTTTGCATTCAGAGTTCATTTAATTTCCATCAAAACATTTGTTATATTTGATGTCAGAAAATGAGTTAAGTATTCTTCTCATGTATTTTGTGTTAATTGCATTCAATTGATTGCGAGGCAAAAAAATTGTGTTCAATATATCAAAAGTTAATTATATCGCTCGGAAACAGTCGCACACAAAAGCATTTATTTTCTCTCAATGTTTCCAATAAATTGTTCCGGTTTTCAAACACCAGTTTTTTAATACACTTCAAAATAATATCAAATTCAATAGCAAATCAATAATTTTTTTGATTCGCTTTATGACTGAAGAATAGCAAAAGAGTTGCTCTGATTTAAAGTATGTGAAAATATTTGAGATATAAATAAAAAGCTATTAATTAAAAACCAGAAGCAATGTATTTATCGAATAATTTTGCATTTATTAGCATTGGTTAGAAAATGACATTAGATTTAAGGCTCGAAAGTGTCGGCATTTTATCAAAAAGATATCGATATATAAAGTCTGCAATCATTTGAGTGAAGAAGTCGTTCACTGGATGTGTGCGACAAATCCCTGTAATGTAACTACAAATTTGAGAAATGATATCAAAGTCTTATTCTTCTTCTTTCCTGGAAATGAAAAATATATTTTTTAAGCTTCACTAAGCCTTAAGGACTAAACTCAACTATCACTCGATATCACAATTTTCTCCATTCTTTTTAATCAAAGTATAAAATTTTATCGAATTTCAAGTTTCAAGTCTAATGTTATCTTTAAAAATGAAATTTAAAACTATTTTCTGATTACTATTTAAAATTAGTTTTGACCACAAAATCGAATTTTAAGATCAAAACTCAAATCAAATTCAAGGGTTTTTTTATCAGAGATGGCCGGAAGGATAAACAACTCTATGCCTTAAAAAAGGAACATTCCATTCAATCAAATCCAAGTCTCTATTAAAAAATCAAAGTTCACTTTAACTTTAATCAAATCAATTCAAATCTTGGATTTTTTATTTTCAAAGCTTTATATCAGGGATACCTATTGGGGAAGGGTAGTCTTAAACCTTCCTATAATCGGACATTGGTGAGTTAGGGGGAGCCGAACACAGAGGGGTTTAGACTTAATGAAGTCCTAAAATAAGAAAAGGCGCACATATTCCGATTTTCCCCTCCCCCTTACCCCTCCATAGATACACAGATTTCTGCATCCCTGTAATACTTGGAAAAGTATTTTATGGGAAAGATAATTTAACTTGCATTTTGACGGATCCAAACTTTACATTTTATCCATTTGAGTTCAAATGCAAATTTTTATATTCAATTGAAAAAATCAAGTCTTGATTCCAGTAAGTCATAAATTTTAACATAAAATAGTGATTCGTCTAAAATGCATGAAACGAGAGATTTCATTGAAATTATTAAATAGAGTGGAATTAATTTGTAAGATATTTAATGATTACTTACATTCTGTGCAAACGGGCGTCACATCAGTGACAAAGACATTGCAAATGTAAACACAAATTAGTTGTGAATATTGTTTTGAAATTTCGTTTTAAGATTGTTCCCAAAAAATCGTAAAAAAAGCTAAGAATAGAAGAACTCATTCAAAACGTATGTTATTTCAACCAAAAATGAAATCCGAAACAGCGATAAACGCAATGCTATTTGTGAGGCAAATGTCTTATCTATCAACGCATCCCTAACTCCTCCGTCGCTTCTTATCTGAACACTACCGGAATATTAGCAGAAAAACAACTCATATTGAGAGCCAAATCAAGACATCGATCGCAGAATTAACTCATATTTCAGAAGTAATTTCTGTCTATTAGAGAGACATTAGACTAATTTGTTTAAACATTTATTCAATTGATTTTATTCCGACAGACAGTCATAATATATGATTTAGTATTAAAATAGTACTCTTGTGTATCAATGATTAGATCATTTGCTCAACTTTTCTACCAATCATTTTGTTGTGTGAAGTTTGGGTCAACTCAAGTGTTCAGTGCTTTCCGAAAGAGAATACAAGAATTGTAGCATTTCTTGAGATCCTAAGCTATGCAATGATTGGTGTCATTATTGAACTGCTTTACTCACTTTATTTTCAAATGACTATCTCAGTGATCAGCATTTGTTTGTCTGTAGGTATTACCAAATCAATGTTTGCCAACATTTTAGGATTTCAAAATCAATCGACTTAATAGAGAATTACTTTTGATTAGAGTGTAATGTCTGCACAAGTATTACACTCTTGAAGGCATATCACATGAAACACTCCATTTGGCCAAAAACTCCAACTCCTATGCATTTGAGATAAATTTTATGGAGTGTTTGGGAATTGAATTGAGGAAACATTAGTTTAAATTTTCAACTTATAAATAACTGATATTTGATACGAAAAATCTTAAATATGCTTAAAATCTTATTAAACTATTATAAGAGAAGAATGTTTTGATTCTATTCAGGAATCTGTTTAACAAAAAT
>JAQIWF010000008.1:0-52808 GCA_034694965.1 Ceratozetes gracilis
AAAGTCGGCCTTTCCTTATGACAGTATTGCAGTGGTGCATCAACTGATAGTTTGAATGCTAGCATTAATCAGTGCATTATAAAAGTGAGAATAAGAGAGAATAGCATTAAATTGAGGATTATTTTTGAATTAAAGTATTTTTAGAATTGATTTTTAAAATTAAACATTTATTAAACTCTTTCCTCATGTAATCCCTGTTTGAAGAACATCATAATCGGCACCTTTCCTGAGTAGACCTATTTCTAACAACATTACCCTTCAATGCAGTACAGGTTAACTTCCAGATATCCATTGGGTTTTGCACAGAATTGCATTCAAATTATGATGTATTTTAAGAATTAATGTGAGAAATCAAATCAAATCAAATTTACAGCAAAACAATATCTAAATTTTAAAATGATGTGTCACTTATATTTCGGGGAAATTAATGAACGCTTTTCTTAAATGCAATTCAAATGTTATTCAAATAAAAGTTCAAAAAACATAAAGTAATTCAAAAATACAATTAAATGATTATAGGCTTTGGATTCTTCGGAAATCCTGTCTCGGAGTCAACTGTGACTATACTGGCCATAGAACTGTTCATTTCTGAATTACTGCCCAAGTTTTCCGTTGGAAGCGCAGGACTGTTAGTACCCTTCGGTCCTATTTTAGTAAACAAGACATAAGTTATACGAAATGAGAATAAAAGTCAAATACTTCTCTGTGAGGCACAGTATGCCAGACCTATAAGTATGACCACAAATCCGAAGGCCAGCACCGAAAAAATGACAATTATTATGACAATTAATAAGTCATCGCTTTTCTCTTCTTTCAATTCATCGTTTGTAGTGTTTAACAAATTACTTTCTGTCCCTTTTGTGACCAGTCTTTTAGGGATATCCTTATGGGTCAGTGGTTTGTCTTCGGCAGAAGTGGTTGTAGTGATCACTTCAGTCGTTGGTTCAGTGGGTTTCTCGCAATAAAACAAGTCTTTATTGTCTCTCCACTCGCACTGAAAGTTAAAACATATTCAAAATGTTTGAAAAACTCTTTGAAAATCATTTACAGAAATATCCAAAGTCTTAGTGATGTTCGGATTGATGTCTATTTGTTTTCTATTGAATTGACAGTATTTGAGTCCAGAGGTTATTACGATATCATCGGTCGAAGGCATTTCAAAAATGTCGTCAATTCTGATCCCTTTCAGTGAGCCATCAAACGGAATGTCTGTCTTCTCCTCTAATATTTCAAATGATTTAATTTTAAGATTTAAGAAAATTGATGTAAAAAGTTATGAATACTTGGAGGCCAGGGTTTGTTCCTGTCCTCAGTGGGGTTGAGCTTCACGTGACGAACATAACTGTCATGAAATATCAACAAATTGCTGTCCACTCTTAACATGGCATCGATTTTGTTTGGGAACCACTGAAAGTGAGAAATATAGCCCAGATATCTGTTCCAATTCGATGGCTTCGCAGAGTCATCACCACTGGTCAGTGTTATAAAACAATTGTTTTCTGAGTGACAGGCTTTTGGCACAACCTGTCTCATCAGGAAATAGTAGTCTCCAAAGAACACAAAGAGAAGGTTTGAATATCTGTCGGTATCTCCCTTTTGGTCAACCAATGACATCGAAAATATGGAATCGATTGTCTGCACACTTAAGCCATTATAAGTGGCTGTGAAGGGAATCAATGAATCATTTGGTTAAGTGGTTAAGAGTACAAACCAATGAACGTCTCGTTTATACGAACTGAATCCCGAGTCACAGAACTGTTCATTGGTTTATAAATCCAGTAATGATTGCCTCGAAACAAATAGGTCTGATCAGAGACAGTGAGGGCACTATCGATGATCGGGTTATCACAGAACAGTTCACAATTGATTCCAATCAATAAAAGCCAAAAAGTGACCAAATTATTGATTTGAAACATCATTTAATTCGTTTATTTTTGGCTTTAATTCACTGATAATTGAAATGATTTAAAACTGCATTCAATAAGCTTTGAGTGAATGGGAATTACATTCAATCTATATTAACAATTTAAATGTTCATTAAATGCTCGAGGTTCACTTTTATACCAACTCATATATCAACTCATAACCAAAGGATGATTCAGAACCAAAGGTTGATCTCAAGACATATCACACTTACTATCCGTTGATTTGTCTCTTTTTATAGATTTAATTAAGTTTTTTTTATAATAAAAGCTCACAATTTATACACACTTTAAAAGTCTTTGTTATCTAAAGTTTGATCCAAAAAATGAAATTTCTTATATTGAATTCGGCGCCAATTCAGTGATGTTTTGATTTATGCATAAATGGGAGGAGTTTTGAGTTAAAGCCATTTGGCTTTTGGTTTGTTTTCAAAATTTTGTCTTATTTTGGAACCGATTTAAACAACTAAGACATCAAAATGGCTGACGACGACCTCTTCATAGATAAGGAGAGGATTCAGAAGATGATCGCCGCCGGTATATATGATGAGGATATGGCCAACAAACTGAAAGGCATTAAAAATAAAGACCTCAAAGACAACAAAATGATTAGACCCGTCGCCGAAAGAAGTGAACCGCTCCGCGAACAACGACCATATCTACCACTCGGCAGAGTTGACAAACATCAAGGAAGGGGAAGAGCTGGAAGGGGTGTGTTTAGAGGTGTAACACCTCCGCGTGGAAGAGGTGGTCAACAATGGGAACGCGGCAGAGGTCGGGACTCTTTTCATAACAAATTGGGATTTAATCCGATGTCAAGTACTGCACATAAGTGGCAGGAAATAGTGCCACGAGATCTCGAAGAGGACGAAGAGATACTATTTCATAAGAGGCCCAGAAGTCCGTCACAGGGGGACGGCTTTCGTGACGGGTTTAGGGATGGGATTAGAGATGGCATTCAGAATAAGATTCAGAGGAATGAAACCGAAAGAAACCTATCCATCGATTATATGAAGGATAGAAATGCCGGTAATTCTTGTACTGACACTGATTTGAGGCCGAAAACAGACACCGACTCACGCATTGGTGACACTGACTTACGGCCCGTTTCTAACACTTCTAACCGAAAAACTGCTCCTAATTTACGTAATATTAATTCTGCAGCAAATGATGGCGATTATCGACTCGGAAGTGGCGATAGGGTTGGTATTAGAGGCGCTCCAAACACTCCCTTTGATCGAAAGGCACAATTTGACCAAGAGTTCTTCGGCTCAAATCAAAGAAGCGGTTCTTCTAATGCCACCAAAAATATACTTATTGATGACCTTGATGACTTCATAAACAAAGCCTCCTCTAAACTCAACATAACTCCATCAGAAATGAATGAAATGTCGTCTCGGGGTAGAGGAAGGGGTCAATCATCTCAAAGAGAGGGGGGTTTTAACCGACCCTATGGTAATGGAAGGCATGCATCTGACGATCCGCTCGGATTGCGACAAACCGGTGATCCGCTCGGCTTAAGACAATCCGATGAGGATTACGATCAAAGACCACAAGAAGACAGTCCCGACATATTAGAAGTGCCCAAAGAAGACGAAAATCCGATAAATATATTGAAGGAAACGGTGGAAGAGTTGGCGAAATCCAATCTTTACTGTCAATACTGTGACTGTTATTTGAGTTCATTAGTGGAAGTGAATACACACATCGGAACTAATAATCACCAGAAAAATATGGCCAAAAAAGTTATGGAAGAGAATAATAACAGTGGTCTCATCACTCAATCCAAGCCTAAAGAGGCCGTACCCATGAGGCCAACCATAAGTCGAACAATTGTGGAGAGAGTGCCCACAGGAATGGCAATTGTCGTCCAAATGATTGAACAAAAACAACAAATTACTCTCAAATCGTTAACAGAAATGGTATTTGATTTGGACTTTTGTCTTATTCCGAGTTATGGTAACAATTTTGTCAATATTTCAGGACAATTATGAGATCACAAGTGATAGTGAGGCCGCTCTCGCAAAGGAATTGGCAAAACTATTGACCAATGAGTTACTTAATTACAAGATGAATCTGATGCCCGACACCGTCAAAGAGGTAATTAGTTTTACTTATTTCTCACAATTTTATTTGGTTTAAGAAAAAGTAATTAAATGTTTGACGGCTTTTAGGCTCTCAAACACCAGGGAATAGGTTTAATCAATTCGATGATTTCCAACTAACAGCTCTCTCACAACACCTCTGACCTCAACTTTTGCCGCAACTGTGAGTTTCAGAGACGAATCACTTTTTGTTAATTTAATTCTTCATAAAATCAATTATTTCTAACTTTCTCTCAGATCTCAATTCATTTTGCATTCAATGTTCAGTTTATAACTATTTTTTGTTTAATTAGTGTCCAATAAATCTTAAATTTAATATTGAATTCAGTTTATTGTGATTTGAATACTGTTTTATATAAATATTTGGTTTGGCTTTCATTTTGTCGAATGTTTGGTTCGAATCAAATTTGTTTTAATTGATATCTCTATGAGATTATTGCCGAGAAAATAGTCGGTCGACACGACATTTGCACATTTAGCCCAACCTTTGTTACCAGTGCTAAAGGCATCACTTATTACTCGGTTTATGCTCTGAGCCATAGTTCGCAGACCATTATATTTGTCGAATATTATACTGAATCTGCTGGCAGTCAATTGAGCCATAGCTGAAGTTAATTGATCATGGTGGTAATCACATATTGTATCATTGAAAAACTCAATCATTTCTTCGATATCATCGGTGTTCGGCCACAAGTGCTTAGCCTTTGGGACAACCATATAATGGTTAGAGTCATAGCCTATGACTACCCTTTTGTTTTTGGCAATTAATTCATTTAAAGTAGAGTTGAGACCCATTTTCTGCGGAACAATATATTCCTTCAAATGTTTGAGAATAAGTGCCATAACTTTTCTGTGATGTCTTAGAATGAGTTGAGGGGAGTCTTCGTCTTTAATGAACCCCTTCTCGAATCGATGAAAGTCCAGAACAACGATCTCTTTTGGCGCTAAATCTATAAATCTCTTGACCTGAGAGAGGACTGAGTGGAGTGTCTGTTTCATGATAATAGGACCATGTACTATCCATAGCTTATACTTCTGACCCTCAACTTTATCGTAGGCTACTCTTAGATCTAAAAATCTGTTAGAAAATTAGCCACAATTTGTAAGTGAAGAACAGATACCTTATGCCATAAATGAGTTGATTGAAGACACTCTCGTCCTGACATAATGAGTATTTAGTGTAAAGGGTATCCTCTTTAGTACTGAATTTGGCATAACTCGCGCTATTATGAGTGCCCGGAATCATTAACTCCATAAGACTTTTCTCTCCAATTTGTGGTAAACTGTTTTGCATCCAAAACGGATTGATTTTCAAACTATTTTTGGCCAAAACTCTATTGGAATCGATAAAAGCGATCCAATATTTGTGAGAATATGACTGCAATTTCTCCTTTGAAAAGCGGGAAAATTTTTTGTACGGAAACTGTACTGAAGTTCTGATTCAATGGATTCAAAACTATTAGACAATCAAATTGTGTAATACTTTTAGATATGTTTTTGCAGTTATAAGAGAGGATATGGGGATAGAGGCCATACCTATGACTTCCGCTTATTTTTCCCTTTGTTGCGAACCACTCAATAGGATATTCCGTCCCATTTTTGACTAACTTTTTTTCTTTGGGCTCTTCATTGAATAGTCCGACCCATAAGTGGGTGCCATCATTGGGCGCGTGTCTCCAATTCAGTTCCAATTGTCTCTCAAACGGTTGATTAAGTTTTTTGTCGAAACCGGCCAATGAGGACACTGTTAGCCACACCTCCACCTCTCCATTCACTTCTAAAAGTGTTAGTCTATTGAAACGAAAATCAATTTTGATTTTTATATTCGACTTACGATTAAATTCGTTAATATTGTCGTCATTTTTCATACAATAGATAACAGATTTAATTGTAAATAAAAATGCGATTAACAGTAAATCAAACTTAATATACAATTTCATAGTTTTTCTCTGCAATCAATACATTTGGCACTCGTTTTGAGGCTTCAAACAAATAAAACAAATTCTTATGACAAGAAAAATGCGAATTTTGCTCAAAAGAAATAAATTATTGAATAAATGAAAGTGTTTTCCCAAGAATCAGATTACATGAAAAGTTCAAAAATAGATTTTTAAAAGTGAAAATATATTATTGGGTCAGTCCTCGAATGATCGCATGATGTGACTGACCTGGACTTGCGATTCAAGTATTTCGACTCAATTTATCTCAAAATAATAGCCAATAATATATATTAAAGTCATTTAATAGCAAACATTTATTTAGTTTAAGAGAGACTAAGAAAAGAAATTACAATTCATTTATATTTAAAAATGGATTTAAAGTCAAAATTCCTTTCGTGTAATAAAAAGCCGTCACAAGACTCTCAATCCGATCCCTCTCTCCGATTGGTCCGGAGTTTAATTCAATTATACATTTGTTTCAATTAAGGGTTGATTCAAATTGAATGAACTGAACACTAATTAAATAATAGTTTCATTTAATTCACATAATTCTCAATCTTTTCCAATCAAAGCTCTTTTCAAAAGACTTGATAGAATTGAATGGTTTTGTGTGAACTCAGGGTTAAAATTACTTCAAATTTCTTCAGTTATTTTGATCGATAAAAGATATTTCTTCTCGATTTCAATGCTATTTGAGAAAAGTTATCAATTTTTGATAGATTACATGTTTATATGCCTACTCTGTGGGAATTTGAAGGCTTTTACACTTTTCTTGTTTATACTCTAATATAGATTTTAAAAATATTTCATAAATATATGTAATTTGTATAAATATCACGCATGACCAAGCTTCTCTATTTTAACACTAAGATTCCATTGCTACTAAATAAACCTTGGCTATTTTATGTTATGCATGATTTTCAAAATAGTCTGAAGCCTTTTAATATCTTTCAATGAAAGGCATTCACAAAGTTTTTTGAATTGAATTTGAATTCATTTGTTTGTGCGAAGAATCGGCGCCTCTGATACTGAACGCCATATAAACGAAATATAATCAAAGTATTGAATGAATCAATAAATTATCGCAAATATAATTAAAACGGTGATATATCTGTAATACTAATAATTTTTGACGACTTATGATTGAAATTTCCTGCTTTACACACGATTTTCGTGAATAATTTGTCAAACATTTCAATGAATGAACAGAAATATTCTTCCAATCAAAGAGTTAATCAAATTTATGACTGTTTAGCAAAATCTCAATTGATTTGCACTGAAATTTCTCACTCAATGAGCCGAAAATATTACATAAAATGCTATTTATAAGCAATATTTAAGCCAAAAATATACTGATCGAGGCATTCCTCGAACAAATTCCCGTCATTACAGCGTCTAATTAGAAATTCTTGAATGAATTGTTTATTTTTCTTTCACAAATCATTCGTTTGTAGTTTTCATTGAGATTATGAATGAATTCCTTTACAAATATCCAAATTTATGTGCGGATTGAGTACTCGTTTACTGATTGAGTAAATTTCAATTTTCATAACTTATATTTGGTGTCGGCCTTCAAATTGAAGCTCTTTGTGAGTCAACCAAAACATGAAATGGGATTGAGTTTTGGAAAAAATTGCGTAAAGGTATTCATGAGAGTGAGTGAACACCATTACAATAAAGAAGTGTCTCCTCAGTCATCCCCCAGAATCCTCTAAATCGCCTCCAGTTATGAAATCGGCCTCAAATCCACTCCGAATGAGTCAAACATTTAATTGATTTAAATGAATGACAATTTCTCAAACTTATTCTTTCCCACCAAAAATCTTTCAATCAAACCCAGAATAGGAAAGGCTTTCCGTTTGCGAAACACAAAATTATGCTTAAAATTGTTATTAAAGCAAAACATTTACTCATCACTAAAAATATTCTTATAATGAAAAATAAATTTAATAACTGATCGATAAATTGAATGATTGAATGAATAGTTTAATTAAATGGTTATTTCATCAGACAATTGATCCGATAAATCAGTGGTAAAACAGTTAATAATGTTTAATAACGACAGCAATGATCTCAACTCTCATCCAATTTTAAACAGTAAATGATCTCAACATCTGATTTATCCCTCAATTAAATTGTTTTTTGGCAATACTTGTCTTTTACTGAACTGACGTGTAATCAGTGATGTCTGTCATGTCCTCAGATGTCCTTCCGTTGGGCTAACTATTAATTAAGTTGACTATCAATTACAAAACCGAAAGAGTGGGCGCTATTATCCAATATATTGATATAGAAAACGATTATATCATTACATTTGGTGCTTAAAACACGTTTTATCACTCAAATCAAAATTTGTAATACATTTGACTTTTCGCAGAAATACTTCCAAACAAAGAATAAAATTTCATTGATTTCATTGATTAGACTTAATTACACTATAATTGTACTTATGATGAAAGCAAACAAATTAGTAGTCATTATGTAAATAATTGAATCCAATGTTAATGATAGTTGTCTTTGGAATCAATTGGAATCTTAAGTTTCTTAAGAATGCCATAAACTAATGCTTTTTTTCTTTAACTCTTCAATCAATTCATTTATTTATTTGTTAAACCATTTTATTGTCAGTCGATATGAAAGATACAATTCATTCAATGAATTAATTTCTCGGATTTAAAAGCACTTAAAATACAATTCTTATGGTCTGTATTGACATTTCTCACATCAAAACTATAATTTATAAGTCAGTTATCGTTTCAAAGACAGAATTAAATGAGAAATTCTGTTCACAAAACACTAAAAACTACACGTTTTATGATATGTCTGGTGAATAAAAGGTGTGTAAAAACACATCCTTTCCTTTTTGGTGGTATGTGCCGTAAAATTGCAATGAATTTCTATGAGTATAATCTCTAAGATGGAAATTATGTTTGAAAGTCGTCTATCGGTATTCAAAATAGCAGTCCTTGTATTTGTTCCAGTATGGTGTGCTCAGAACCCAGGAGCTATTGCACTGTTGTTGACCAACCTTATGTATTTTGGCGTAGTCATCACAGGATACCCGTCCATCGCCATCGCAATCCTTTGCGTGCTTTTTCATATAGCCGTTGACCGTCTCTATGGCGCACTCGATATCGCCCACACATTCTTCAAAGTCTTTAGAAAGACATGGATTACATTTGGATTATTTTTGGCATTAGTTTAACAAATGATTGATTTTTGAATAGAAGGCAAAAATTTGATGAAAAGTGAAAAAAGAGGAAATGATTTAAATTCTTGGTATTCATTGTCTAACTGTTAAACTCTTCTTCTATATTGTGATGACTCACCCATTGGGTCGTTTTGGTCAGCACCAGGACTTCCGGCATCGTTCCAATAATTCATATCCACCTGAAAGGGCCCGCAATTGTAATCAGTCGGTCCCTCGACATGACAGCGCACTTGTGGGTCGCAGTCAGAGCTCGCCTACAAATTATTATACATTTAACAGATTTTGCTTATTCTCTGCTCATTTCAAATACATTTGAACCCTCCTATTATCACCTGTGCAAACACACATTCAGGTGTTCCTAATCGAAGGTCATTACAATCGGGGTTCGAATGTATTTGAATTGTCATTAAAAATGAAAACTTTGTCAAATGAATGGCAATTCATTCCTATCGACAAAATCACAAATAAATGACTCGGTTTTTGACTCATTCTAAGAAATAAATGAATGATTTGTTTTGGATATCATTACTTCACATAAACAGCGAAGACATCCGTCGGACAGCAATGACTTGGGATTAGTTTCAGATTGAGATTCAGACGCGTAATCGTCTGACGCCGGCGGAGGACTGTTGTTATCATCACTCGAATACATACTATAATCCGTATTCGGGTCATCCGAGTGGGACGAGTGCTGATCAGAGTACGGCTCATAAGTATGTGACGGGGGATGAGGATCCGGTTGAGGTTCACCATCGCTCAGGTGTTCAGAATCAGGATGAGATTCAGTGGGAAATTCCATCGGAGTTTCGACATCGAATTTCTTCCTTCGCTCATATATTCCATCAAAAGTCATTCGTTCCGGATCTAAATTATGATCCTGGTTCTGATCCTGACTCTGATCACTCTGGTCAGTGTAATCCGAATATTCAGGATACAAATTTAAAGCCTGGTCCGGGTGATGATGTGGGTAATGGGCCAAAGCTATACATATGAGCACCAAATTGACAACTATTTCGTAAAACATTTTTAAGACACTTATTATGAACTGTTCGCTCACTTCAAGACTCAATCAATGATTTCGTTTCAATCATTACTTTAACTTAAATATAAACTCTTTTACGACAAACAATCAAAAGTCGATACAAGTATTAAAAAGTCTATTTTTCCACCTTTTTTTCAAATGACATCTCAGACACAATAATTTGATTCTCCGCTCGAATGACACCAAAGAAAACAAAGTTAACGATATTTATAGGCCTCAAAAGAAAGATTACTTTGTCTTCAATGGCTATTGTGTGACAAAATTAAGTTATTTTGTAAATTAAGACATCTCTGTGTAAATTAGATCCGAATTCCAATTATAAGCAATTTTTCTAACCATTTAACTTTTGATGAGATTTTTTTCCCAATCAATTGAAATGTGAGTTTCAAAAAAGGAAATTCAGTGAATTACTCGACAATCGCTTGACTTTTCTCATGATTTGATTCCAGGTTATTGACTCAAAAGTAGATTAATTCAAATTTTTATAAACTGTTCGCTCGTTTCAAAGTTTTAATAGATCAATTTAATAATAATCAAGAAACTTATATTATTTTCTGTGTATTTTCTTCCATAACTTCATAGAAAATAAGTTTAAAATTGAAAAATATTTGATTGGAAGTGAAAAATAAAAATTTCAAAAAACTTAATATTAATTAATATTCGTTTAATAATTTCATAGAAAATATTGATTTATTACTAAACATAAAGAAAAGGTAATAATTCAACAAAATCTCAAATATAGAGTAAATATTTTTCTGCAGACAATTTATATGCGATTGAAAAGAGGCACAGAATAAGTGTCTTTTCGATAATCAATTTCAGGATAACCTCGAAATTCAAACTCAATTCATAAGCAATTGATTTGAAAAATGCTTTAATAAATTATAAGAAGTGTTCGGTTGAGTCATGTAAAAGTTGATGGATAAAAGTTATGGAAGATTTTCCAATTTATTTACTCATCTGAAGAGTTCATTGAGAAAAAACTCGATTTTAAATAGTTTTTACGAATCATTATTATTAAGGCGTCGGTCGGACTCTAATAGAAATACTGTGCCTTTAATTCATCTGATAGTCGAGTAAATGGGAGCCAAATATGAAGTTCAACATTAAATCCACTCATTTGAGAGAATTAAATATATTTCGAAACAACCCTTGAAATGATGAAAAAGGTTTTTCATTTCCGGACAAATAATTTGTTCACTCAATTCGCCGATAATTATATTCAGGGCTAAAATATATTTATGATATTTGCCGTCTGCCAAAAGAAGTAGATTGCTCATGCAATTATTCAACTTTTAAATTATTTTTATACTCATTCCAATCAACAGATTTGAATGCAAACGAGAGACAGAGAATTATTATTCAATTCATTACTATCTTTGAGATTAAATTGATTTTTCAAATTCAATTTAAAACGATTCTTATGTTTTAAATGCGAATTTGCAATAAATATTCAAATAATCTTGGCTTCAAAGACCGCTAATCTATTTATCACAAGTTTGTGCTCATTATTCCTCACCAGAAACTCACAAAAAGTGCTCGACTATTATTTAAGAAGTTTTTAACTTTAATTACCCCAAAACTCATGAATTGAATGAAAACTATTAAATTGTTTCTAAACTAAACCCGATTTTTATCAAAAAACTACTAATTTGTTTGTAATACAAAATGAGTGCATTTATGTCATACCTATCGATAAGAGTTAGTCTAAAAGCAATTCCTCAGTCGATTGCCAACAGATTTGACTGATTTGTCGACGAAATTCCTACGAATTGACTAATTAGACAAATGTGTCCTCAAAAGCAGATTTAATTAATTAAAAGTTTGCGCTCAAAATCAATAACTCAATCAAAAAGTGTATCACATTTTCAATCAATTCATTTATTTATTCATAAATTATAAATCAAATTAATTCGTGAATTGGTTTTAAAATAATAGAAAAATGAGTAAAGAATATAATGTTTTGTACAAATAAAAGTTGAATGAATGGCACATTAATTAAGAGTATTTAACATTCAATATATTTATATATAACTTATGTATAATTTTATAGAATTTGTGTTAAATTTAGTCCATTTTTTTGTTCACATATTTACACATCAATAATAATAAAGTGGATTGAAAACAGATAAATAATTTAACATGGTTAATCACCTCCATTAGATCATTTCCGTTTGGCACCGACACTTTGTCACGATTTGCACTTTTATTTTCCTTTTGATGGCGGGCACAGAGTCGGAACACTTTAGTTGGACAGTCTCCCATCGGTAGCGTCGGGGCAGACAGAATGCACAGGAAGTGAAGGGCAGACTGTCGTTGCCGTTGGCCGGTATGAAAAAGGAGTTACACGAGCCGTAACAGTAGGCGTTCAACACTGTCCTCGATTTACATCCCGGCTCTTGAATTTTCTGCTTATATGGAACCGTTTGGCACAAATTCCTTCGTATTTGGGGCGCTCTGCCGATAGTCGGTCCCAAAGAGGATCGTAGGGCCAAAAACGCGGACCTCTGCAGTGAATTCTGGTTGTTGTGTGACTTTCGTTGCCGCGAATGATGTGGTCTGTGGTCACGTGTGGGCAGAGAACAAATGGTGACCACAAGTATAGACAATAGACATAATGTAGTGAATGTTGGACTACAGTGTAGATGAAGTCCACTGTGAGTGAGACCC
This sequence comes from Ceratozetes gracilis, assembly GCA_034694965.1. NCBI lineage: Eukaryota > Metazoa > Arthropoda > Arachnida > Sarcoptiformes > Ceratozetidae > Ceratozetes > Ceratozetes gracilis. The sequence goes on from JAQIWF010000008.1 coordinate 12,891, forward strand.
ACACTTCTGGTTCGCATCATTACTCAATAGAGAATGGTTTGAAAGAACAGACCAGAGATGCAGAGCTGCACAACAAATGAGAAAATGAGACACAACTCGTCTCTGCTCTCCTCTCGTCTCCCCTCAGCTCTCTCTCAATGCTCTGGTATGGCTCTCTCCCTCTCCGGTCTCTGTTTCTTTCTCTCTCTTTCGCTCCGTTCCTGTGTTAGGTCTGAGTGGAGGCTCGGCGCCGGCCTACTCAGTATGACGGCCTGTGACGGCCTATAACGGCCACACCACTTATGCCACTCTACCTGATAGATGCCAGTGTGAGTGTATGCGTGTGTGTGTCTATGAGTGCCAGTCCTCTGCACAGAGTCTTGCAGTCAGTCTCTCACCATTCAATTGAATTCTCGATTCCTCAACACAAATATGGGAACGAATTAAACCAAAAGAAAACAAATATCAGAAATAATAATAAGTCTGACAAACATTAATTCAAACACTATTTATATGAGGACTGGAATTAAGCAAAAAATTTATTATTTATTTCTAATACTGGAATCAAATGTATTTCCGAAGCATTTATGAGAACCACATGAGAACTGAGAGCCGAGAAAACACTTTTATAGTCATATAATAACACTAACAGTAAGTTTCAAAAGTCAATGAAAATTGTGATTAACTTCTATCCATTGCAACCACTTTTCTCGAGTGAAGCTTTTTATAAGTTTTTATATCAAAGCAATTGTGAGAATGTCTCGACCCGGTTCTACCTCAGAGTCACGCACAGTCACGTGGGCGCACATCAAGCTCACCCGCTGACCTTATCCCCAGACTTTACTGGTCACTAACCCTACACTCGACAGACCAGTGGTCACCAATTATGGTCGACTTAACTGTTTTTCATTCATTTTAATGCAATACAAGTGTTAAACAGTACTCGAAGTCAAAAGTTTTCGTTTAAAAAACTGTTTTCCCACTGAAATGGGTTTAACGAGTGGGCGATAATGAATAGCGATTGCAATGTATTAGCGAATCTTGCAGTTCGGGGTCACGTGGGAAGCGGTCTACTCGATGACCTTTGCTTATGATGACGAGGGACACACTGCTTGATGAGCTCACATCCAATGATGTCAGATATTAGTGCTGAGACAACAGCGCACTCCCTCTCCCTCTCTCACAAGTTGTTATATTTTTATGAATTAAAGTCTTTACATTTGATGGCAATAAAAGTTATCAGTCCTACAATTCGTTGCCTTTTCTCAGACTCGGGGCTAAAATATGTATTCAATATATTAAGGAATTATTGCAATTCAAGTAATAACTGTTGGAATGTGTTTGCGGTGAGAATTAAGGCCTGAATCCAAAGAATATAAGGAATTAGTTCTGGTATTAACACAAGTAAGCGCTCAAACAACAAATTTTAGTGAATTTGTAGCACTGGTAGGCACTACGCTATGTGCGATCTGCCGACTATTTAAGACCAGAGGTGTTGCAAATATAATAGTTTTTAGAGAAAAGTTTTATTATTGTGAATGAGTTTCACTCATTTCCATACTATTCGGTCTCTTATTGGCCACTATTAGTGCCGTTTAGCCATTGATTCGGATTTAGTAGAGTTTTAAAACCTATTTAAGCAATACTTGAGGCCACACCAGAACAAACATTCACACATTCTTGGCATACCCTAAAAGTGACAATAATATTGTTATGGATTGCCATACATTGAGAGCCTACCAGTGCTAACAATGAGCGCACAGATACATTCAAACTGCACCCCTGTTTCTCATCAAACATCAAAAGCTATTTAAGAATGTCTTCTATTTCTCTCCAAAACTTATTCTTTTTTCTCCGGCACTGACTTTCACTCTCATAAAGGAAGACCTCAAAGGAAGAGCTCAAACCCAGAGATCTGAGAGACTCAGATGAAGACTTTAATTCGAGGTCTTTCTCGGAATTGCAAAACTGGAAGTCATAATAAACTTTTCTCAAACAATCATTTCGATGACAAAAAGAAAATGCAAATTATATTTGTTTTAATTGTATGAGTGTTTGGATTTCCTGTATCTAAAAACTAGAACCAAATGCTATAAAGTGAGGGAAAAGTTTAAAACATATGAACCTTAAGTTTGGCACCAGTTTTGTTGAGTTTTGTTTGAGGCTTAAGTATAATCTTAAATATAATCATTAGTTTATTAATGTTGTTCTCAACTCCTGAGAAAAAGTAGTTTCAAATGTATTTCAGTTTTAAACTAATAATAAACTAATAAATAAACGATTGGTTTGTTAGAGAACTGGTGGAGAAACTCAATGACTGAACTGCACTCCAATCGGTGACAGATGTTTCAATTGCAGAGCCAATTGGTTCCGCCACTACGGGACACACAGTGGGCACAAGACGTGCAGACATGCTGGGTTAGGCAGGTTTTGCATAGGTGTGCGCCACTGCTTCGTGCGCCACTCGGATCCCTATCCCCTCCCGACGCAATTTGTGGTGATGGGCGGCGGCGGACAGACTTGTGCGCAATAGTGGCGCCTAAAACACTTGAACTAACTCTTGTGGCGCCGCCGAGACCTGGTATAGGACCAGATGATACGTTAACACAAATGATAGACCCTTTAAACAGTAATAATAATAAGCCGCCGCACGAGGAGGAGGAGGGTGTGCACCACATCTAATGAAAGTTCAATCCAGATTAAGATAAGAACTGACTCCGAAATTAAACTCAAAAATTATGCCATAATTCAAAAGCCCTCAACAGATAAGTCTGACTTCAAGTCAATTACTTTATTATAATTCTTATGTCATTTGAATCTCATCTGAGAATCGGATCAAAGATAGCAAAACGGAGTCAATAATTCTTTGCCTTAACTTTATTGATGAGTGAGAGAAGTGGTGCCCGACTGGCAACGACTGGCAACGACTGGCAATCACTTATATACTGCCGATAGTCTCCAACCTCTCAATCATCACATTTTAATTGTGTTCAGAGTATATTCAAAGCCATTCAGACGATAAGCATATCGTCTCCACAAAAGTGAGGTCTCCTCGTGAGTCGCTCTCCTGTGTTGCTCATCCCTCTCCCATACCTCACATCATCCCTATGTAGACATCCTTCACATCTCATTCATGTCAGAAGTTGGAGTCATAAGACCTGCATAAACCTGGAGCAGACCTGTATTCTGTTGCACAGGACCGGAACACCGGCGCTCAGTTGCTGTACGCCTGAGAGTCGCGACTCATTGAGTGTAAAGTTTTACACTTCGTTAACGCACTCAGAATTTATCACTTGTTTGTAACTTTAATAAGTTTTACATTTCTCAAGAGATTAGCGCACACACCATGAGCTGCACCATCAGCCACACCATGAGAACGATGTGTTAGACATGAGCCAAAACTCGAGGTCATATAATAGGGATTAGAGTATTATTGCCATTAAAAGGTAATATATGAGCAAAAAATGTTTTACAAAAAATACTCGTCTCAAGAATTTCCACTCAAATCAAGAATTAATGACATTCTTCTGCTTTCTTCTCATATTATTTTAAATCAATTTATTTTTCAAATAATTCTCTTTTTTGTGTGAAATGAATGATAACTATTTGAATGAATCATTTGATTATTTCACTCCAAGAAAAATATTTTAATTGAAATTCTTTTTCGCAAATTCTTAACGAAATAGTAATAAATATTTAGTTTCAATTGGAATCTAAATTCTTTGTGCGGTCCTCACAGACTCCTGTGCCTCAATGTCTGCCACTGAGCGGGCATATGTCCCGATATAAATGAGCAAAGCATTAATTCCATGATAAATATTCCTGACATTTGGTTGTAAAGTTGAGCTCAAGTTTATTGTGTTTTAATCTATTTTACGCCTAATTTAGTTTGAATTAAACGAATCGACAAAAGTTCACAATCGACACAAGAATAACAAAGTATTACAATAATTAAAATTAGTTTTGCAAGAGTATAGTCGCCATATATTCTAAGAGATAACTCTTATCTAATATTCTATTAATTTTGTATAACTTTTCATGACTTTAGAAATTGAGATAAAATGCAAATTAATTTCTCAAATATTAAGACAGACGTCAGTCCCTAAGAGTATATAATTATGAATTCATGTGTTGGATGAGCACATCATAAGCACATCCTAATACTCATTTGGGATCATTAATATAGTTCGCGAACATATTATTACTTTTATTATTCAATGAGAAATGGTTTGTATCTGAGGCTCAAAATCAGATTTGCTTTTCAATCGATGCAAATATGAAAACATTCTTCGATTCTGATTCACACCATTATTATAACCGAAAGACTGGTTTGACCTCTAAATCCGTTTCTGCATTCATTTCATTGACTCTCATATTCATCGCATGATTTTAGGTTTGAATAACAAAATACTAGACTTCGAGAGAATGGCATCAAAAAAGTTGTGAATATTTTAACGTCAAATCTGATGGACTTTTATATAAAGTTTTTGATGATATTCTCTAAGAAATTCATAAATAATTCATCAAAACTTTTGGCTCAAATCTCCCATAGTTTTCGGCACTCATTCTTTTGGACTAATTATGAAATTAAGTTCAATAACTCTGTGCTGACAGACATCTAATTGAATGAAAGAATGATTGCAAGAAAAATGCACCGAATTTTTCACTGTCTTTGACTGTAATTAAATGTTAGTAACATTTGTTCGACAATAGGGAACAGATGTATGAGATTCCAGTGATAGTGAGTATTGGTATTCAAGTTGTGGTTCATTTGTTAATGGACTCACCATTAAGTCAGTTGAGCTCAGGCCTGGAGACTGACTCCACTGATCAAAACTTGATTTATTTGAGGGCTCAGGTTTAGGCGACTCATTAGCTTTGGCCCAACCATTGCTTAACACCGCTCAGAATAAACGAAACAAAACTATAAACATTTAAAACATGTTATCAACTCTTCTCCTCAACAACAAGAAGAGAAAAATTATGCAAATGTTTGTCGACGACTGAACCCGAGGACAAAAACTGCAATTTTGTTCACACTTTTGAGAACTTCATGCAAAATGTGTTTAAGTATAGAATATTCTGGAGATTTATAACTTAGCGAATAGCCTTGGCACTTGTCGAAATGTCTATCCCTATCCTCATTGTATCTCAATTCTCACTATTGATTCCCACAAACATTTTTGGCTCAAAATATTCCCAATTTATTTATAACACGACATAACTGTGAAAATTGATTTGTTTTGTTGTTATGGTCTCACAAAACCATTTAAAGGATTATTTAGAGGACAACACTTTCAGACCAATAAGTCATTCAATCGACTCCTCGAGAGGTTTAGTCTATTTCTGAAGCCATTCATAAGCCATACTCTCAGGAGTTTTGGTTAGTGTTGACCTAATTTACTGATTTCTATCTTTTGCGCCAAAATTGTTCAAATCATTGACTAAAACCATGTATTGAGCGACGAATCCATTAAGAAGTCATTCAATTGAACCACTCTTTAAGTATTTACTTAAATTTCGCCTTAAATATACTGAAAGCTAATTATGTCTGAGACTAATACTCAATAATCTTATGATAATTTGATAATAAACTCATTATCTCTCATATCATAACTCTTTTACTCAAATTCCTATTAATTCTCATATTTTAAGTAAGTCTTCTAATTCTCAATCAATTAGTTTCTGATGTATTGAACTCTTCCACCTATCCTTATATTGCTTCAAAAAGTCATCAACCAATAATACACATAATGATTGGAGCCTGATAGATCATTAGGAGAGAATTCCGATTGCACCAAGTTGAGTCAGAAAAGTTTTCAGTGACGTATATCATAATAGTATATTTTCACCAAAAGACTTGTAGATCAATAGCATATAAAACTACCTGAAAGTACCACAAGAAATAAGTTAACTAAAAGTTAAAAATATCCAAAACAAAGTCATACTTTCGCTTAACGTTCACAAACAACATCTCATAAAACATTTAATTTTAAGGACACGTATTAAATGTAAACTCATTTCCCACTCAAACCCTTGAAATAAGCCTTTTGTTTAAGTCCTCTGCCCCCCAATGAAGGGATACGTTATATATTAATTTGGTTAATATGTTTGAAAGTTGCAAACCTGTGATGACTTGCATTTCATGTAAACAAAGCATTGGTTTTGTGACAAAGCATTAAATCTATTGATTTATTTGTTATTTATTCAAATTTAATACAAATTTTATGTGTTTTTTGTGTTAAAAATAATAGACTAAAGGAATTGAAATAATGACAAAACGAAACAAAAGACGAAAGCTCTCCAACACTGACAACAAGTCCTCCAAAAAGCGCAAAACCAGTGATCAGAAGGAGATTCGCATTAAGACAGAGATAAAGACCGAATCAGATGACTGCGATCTGGACTTAGGTCTCGACTTAGACACCAATGACAGTGAATTAGTGGCCATTACTACCAAACTTGAGAACAACTTCGAAGAAGACTCAATGGATTCGCAGGACCTGCCGAAAGACCGGGTCCTCTCTGACGACCAGTTGGTTACACTCTCTGTGCGAGAACTCAACAGAAGACTTAAGATGTCGGGAATGTCCAGAACTGATATCATCAAAATGAAACAGAGGAGGAGAACCCTTAAGAACAGGGGTTATGCCGCCCAGTGTCGCAACAAACGACTTGAACAGAAAGGTAAGTCTTATTCAGTCCTCTCTTCGGTACTAACTTTTCTTTGGACCCGATTTTGATCTCAAGTTTTTTTCACATTTTTTCCGATCTTTTATTGAGACAATTGTCTTGAAATTGAAAGAAATCCTAAAATGAGTTCAATTGATGTCATTTTCATAACTTTTAGACCAAAAGATTAATGAGATTTAAATTAAGGCTTAATTTTGTGAACTTTTTTTTATTGAATCCTTTCATTCATTCGTTAAATTTGCCATAAATTAGACCCTTTTGTGAATCGATTGAATACTCCTTTAATTGACGGAAAGTGACATTTTGTCCAAAAAATTTCCTCAATTTGTTGTGAATAAACTTTGAGTTCATTTGAGGCAAAAGCGAAAAGTTTGACATAAAATAAACGTTTGATTAAAATCTATGTTTGGGTTTTCAGGGGATTTAGAGAACGAGAAGGTAATGGTTGTGACGGGTATCAGACAATTGTCTGACACCGTCGACAAACTCAAGGAAGAGGTCACTGACTATAAGGAAAAGTTTGAGTCAATCATTGAATTTGCAAATAATAACGGCATTGAAGTCCCCCCAGAGTTACAACACTTTGTCGATTGTCAACATTTGATATGATCTTCATTTTCATTGTATTTTGTCATACATTTACATAAACTAAGCCATAGTCGGGGAACAGTCAAGTTCTGCGCCTTAAGTGTCAATATATGGTATCCCTAAGAGTCAGAAAAGTAAAAAATGACCCGATATTTGGCCGCATATGAAAGCAGAATCAAAAGCGATATCTTGTGCTAATCCTTGGCTTTCCCTGTTTATAGTGAACTTGTACATTATATAAGCTTTAATATGTTTGATCCATTCAAATGTTCTCAAATCAAATTTACTTTATAGCTATAAAATCTAGCCGTTTGGCAACCGTCAGGTCAGTGTTATGTCCTGACCCTCATTATCCCAATTGACATAAATCCACTTTAATGAGTGAATAGAAAAACTAAACAAAACCTAATTTAAACCTAAACTAAACCTTAAATAATATGTAAAATATGGACTATTGTGCCAATTGTGTGATGTGAGTGAGGACATACTCTGGTCAGACAATCTAATAACAATTCTTCAAAAGTCTTTTCAATGGTTTAAAACATTTGATTAAAATTTTGTCAATTTTTAGTCAATATTTATAATTAAATTACGGGTAAAACCATTTCCCCTTAAATTACAATAAAATAGATTTTATTTACTTAACTATTAATAGAATAAAACTATTAATTAAATAACATTTTTGTCAAACTTATTGTTCAATTGATTAGTGAATTACGCAAAAACTCGTCTCATATTTGGCGTACAATTGAATTAACTTATAGTTTGCTTTCAATTGAGATCCAAATCAATCATAATTTCTCTATTAATTCATTATAAACTCAATTAGTTATCCATTAAACTTATTGCCGAAAATCAAAGATGAGCAAGAATGTGTTCTTGCAATTTGGACAATTTAACCAAGTATAGAGGCAATTGCGCTTTAGAATAACCTAGAAACAAAGCTGCTTTGAATTTAGCCCAGTTTGCAATTGAATGTTAATGTTGTCCTTGACTGGTAATCAATCTTGGACATCTCTGCTGTAATTAATTAGATTAATATTCTGAGTTTAATGAGAAACTAATCAAGTTGATAAGTTCGTGCTGTGTTGCAAATGAGCTAGTTGCCTTTTGGCCCTGTTTCAATGCTAAGTTGATGTATTGAATGCACGATTAATGGACTCAAATTATCCCATTATTACAGTAATTAAGATGAATGAGTATCTCATTTGCATTGAAGTCAATCCGTTTGTCGACTGTCCACTAATTACATATTTGCGTCAATAGTCTGGAAGTGGAGGTATTTTTCGATTGGTTGTGGTCTTAAGAAATGGTAATTATCTCTATTTTTCAATTATTTATTTAATTATATAAACAAAACAAAAACAATGGAAATAATAGTGTTTTTTGTGTGGAGTGTGTGCTATAGTCGACAATCGGTTGTCTACTGTGGGCGCGATTCGCACGATCTGAGAGCACAGACTGACCGGCGATAGTCAGTCACTCTCACAATGAGGAGAGGGCTCTCTTTGGTTGAGAAAAGAGCAAAAAAGTTTTGTTTGAAGGCTTTTCGACTGAGTTGTGTTAAAAAACCAGTCACTTGTGATCATTAATTGCTTGGCGTTTATTCTCACCCATAAAAATAGAGAGTCGGCGCCACAATAAATCACGAAAGGCCAGGGGTCACACCTACGACTCCGGATCGCGCTGGGAGTCAGTCGGCCCCGCGATATGCCTAATGCCGACAGAGCGAGACAGACGCTCTGCCGATGCGATTAAACGATTGCAATATAAGCATAACTATTGTGTTTAAAACCAAGACTATTGTGTTTAGCCATAATTGGAAGCCTAATATCGGCTATAATTCTCTCCTTTTTATTAAATCTTCTTTTTCTTAAACGTCTTTTGAAGAGAAACTCATTTTATTTAAAGACCTGACTCTTAGTCTGACATTAAATGCCATCCAATCTCTCATTCGGTTTAAACGACTCAATGTTTGTCTCTCTGGAGATAACTTTCCTCTTATTAGAAGTTCGACAAACTTCTCATCCTTTTTGATAAGTTATGTGAAATTTGAGTTATCTTTTATGGCTTAAAGTCTATAATTTGTGGTTTGTTTTCGCATTTATATAATTTTTAATAATATCGACGCAAATCCAGATTTGATTAATGACTTAATTATGAGGTTTTCGCTTAAATAAGACTTTATTAACAAAATTGCAGATAATTTTTGGTTAGTATTCAATCAAAACAAATGGTGTCCACACATGCAATGGAATGTATGTCGAAAATCAAAAGTGATTTTTCAAATGAACTCATTTTTAAATAATGGCCACAATTTGTGAGCAAAAAATAGATAACAATATTTCACTTAAGAGATGATTCACTTTCTTCTGCGAAAATCAAAGCATTCGTGGAAATCTGCCCAATACTGGGACTCAAGAAACGACTGGGCGTTACAATTGGTCGGTCCGGCCATATGTAGTGCCGCGAAGTCGTAACAATTGATGTTATGATCTTCATTACAGTCGCGCTTCCATTTTGTCAAATACCCATAAAGAGTAGCCTCAGCGCAGTCTTTATTGTTCAGACAGGACTGGAAATTCTCCAAGTTTTCCAAATTACCCCTTATTCCAGGTTTGCCCGCATCTGACCAACTATACAATCAAGAGATTAATCAGATTCTCATTAATTAATATATAGTTTTGCACTCAACTGAGACCAACTCATTTGATAGGGTCCGCATACATAGCCACCTGACCCATCGTTCTGACAGCCCACCTCAGTATTACATCGACTGCTAGCCTATCAATGAAATTAATGAATGAATGTGTGAATTGAGTTATAAATTGGTGGTAAACCTGACAAATGCAGTCCAAACACTCTCTATTGAGTCCCAGATCTTCGAACGCCCTCTCATTTGAAACATTGTTGGGAGTGATCGGTGAGTGAGTCGGTTGTGTCTGTACTCGAGCTGGTGGTGTAGCCCAAGAGCCAGAGATATCCCCATACCCATTTGGCTGTCCTCTGGGGACTGGGGAAGGCTGGCTATTTGACTGACCACTGGGGAAGCGAGCGATTGAGCTTCTCGTGTAAGAAGTGGTATCTCTGGTCACTGGGTTTGTGGTTCGATCAATGGGTTTGAGATTACTATAAATAGAAGTGGGATACTCTTGGAATAGATTATCCGATGGACCTGATTGTGGGACACTGCGGGCTGTGAGTGCAGCCCTTGTGGGTGGCTTCGGGTCTGTTGGAAGTCCTAATTTAACAAATTTTAATTAACTTTTTATCTTTCAATCAATTGATTACTTCTGGCGTCAATCGAAGGGCTTTTACAGGACTCATATGAGTTCCAGTAATCAGTTCCATGTATTGCCTCTGAATTGCAAGAATGAGGACCTAATCAATAGAAGGAATGGTAGTCTTTAATTCAAATTAAGCTCAGACTCGAACCTAATTTATGAATGGCTGCGAAATCAGTACAATCTATGACTCCGTCTCCATTGCAATCACTCTGCCATTTATTCATATACCCCTGGACTGCTTGTTGAGCACATGCCTTGTTATTAGCACAGGTGGCGTAATCACCTCCAGGTTTGCCGGCGTCTGACCAATAGCCCCAACTTATTAGATATGGACCGCAATAAGCGCCTAATCATAAAGTTTTTAAGCAAAACAACAAAATTACAGCAAAAATAAATTTTAATTTGCTTTCAAACCTTCGCACTGTTTGTTGAGATCACAATCACTGCTCGCCTGAGAAAGAAAACAAAATAAGTTATAAATTCTCACTTCTTTTGTTCCTCTTTTCTTCAAATTAATTCAATCAATAGACTTATCTCTCACTACAACTAATTAATCATATTTTCATTCTTATCGAAGTCATGTCTCGATTAGTCTCCGAAAAAGTGGCAAAATTTTTATCCTGTTCTGTTCTGTACAATATTCTTGTAGATTCTGTTTCTATAGCCTTAGAAATATATCATTTGACTGCAGTTAATTCTAAATATAGTAATATTGGCCTCAAAATAGCATGGCTAAAAATGAAAATTGCTACTTATAATGAATACAAATTGTAATTAAATTGTAAAATGGAGAGTTTGCATCATTCTTGCTAAATCTTTGTTTGCTTTAAATGTAAGTAAATTTGCTAAAAATCACCAATTTTTTGTTCACATGATTCTTGTATGAATCTTGTATTCTACATACGAATCTTGTTCATTCTTGAGGTATAATAATTCTCTTTTCTTATTTTGCTCTTACTAGAACAAGAACAGGATTCTTGCAAGAAACAAGATTCTTGTTTCTGAGACTAGTCTGAATAAGCGCCTAATTAATGCACAGAGCATTTAAATGCATAATAAATATTAAACTTGTAAAGAGTTGATATCTGACCTGACAAATACACTCCAAGCAGTTACCATCGACGGAACCATTAATGGGCGCTCCACTCACTTCAATGAAAGTTGAGGTCGGCTTCAAAATAAATTATTTTGAGTCCAATTATACGTTAATACTAATGAGTAAGACCTGTGAATTATGTGGAGGGGACTGATTTGGCTGTAATATTGGTCGGAAGGGCTGACCAAATGAATTAGTTGGAGGATCCGTTGTCGCCCAACTTACTGGTTGTGTCGGAGCTCTACCAGGAATGGCCAGAGGCTGTGATGGGGGAGGATTAGAATTCCATGGGTTAGTAGGACTTCCTTGTGGTTGGGGCTGAGTTTGTGGCTTTAATGTTGGTCGGGATAACTCGTCGACAGCTCGTGATACATCATCCCAGGGGTCGTCAGCCACTGGTTGACTCGAAGGATTGTAAGGATCACCAGGATAGGGTTGTACTTCTGTTCCCAGTGGTTGGTCAGAGGGTTGATTCCATGGGTCATAATTTGGGGGTTGATTGTAGTCATTAGGTTGTGGTTGACTATTGCTGGGTGGTTTCAATGTAGGTCTTGGCTGTGGTTGCTCTGGTGTATATGGGTCACTAGGATAGGGCTGCGGTTGAAATGATGGACGTGAAGGTGGTTGTGGTTGAGGATCTGGTTGCGGTTGATCCCAGGGATCATCAGTAACTGGTGGGGGTTGACTATATGGGTCAGGTTGTGGTTGAATTTGTGGCTTTAATGCTGGCCGAGGCTGTGGTTGATTCCACGGATCACTTGCGGGTTGGGGCGGATTATAAGTTGGCTGTGACACAGGTTTCAGTGAAGGACGGGGTTGAGGCCAAGGGTCACTTGGGTAAGGCTGTGGCTGTTCTTGTGGGGCTGGATTAGTTTGGGGCTGAGACGGAGCCCAAGGCTTTTCATTGAGTGCTGGCTGTGCTGACGGGTCTATAAATCAAATTTCTATTGTAATCAAAGATTATATTCAATGAAAAGGAATACCACTAGAGCTGATCTGACATTGACGGAACACATTCCAGTACTGACTATTGTAAAGCCACTGCTGATCACAAGAACTCGCGCCAGCCTTTCGAGTATTGCATTAATTATAGAGATTTGGCACATATTTCACAAAATTTTTTAAAATAACAAAAGAAAACATAAATTTTGTAACAAAACAATCAAATGTTAAGTAAATATTGTGATAAACATAAAAGGATGTGCTCTCAGAGGCTCTTAAAGGCCATACCTTATGAATAGCAGCGAAATCGAGACAATCGATGACTCCATCATTATTGCAGTCTTTCTGCCATTTAGTCATATAACCCCTGACCGCCACTTCGGCACAATTCTTATCATTGAGACAATGCTCGAAGTCATTAGAACCTCCAGTATTCCCAGGCTTTCCGGCGTCGGCCCAATAACTGAGACACGAAAAAGAAGAGAATTTCACAAATCTTTTGATCTGATACTTACGCCCATGAGATCTGATAGGGACCACAGAAATAGGCGTTTGATCCCGAGTTATGGCACTTTGTATTCAGTTTACACCCGGAGCTGGCCTTTAATTAAATAACTTTTTCATTTATGAGCTCTAATTATAGACTTTTGAATGATTAGAGAAACAAAAGTATGAGATAATGAGCTCCCAATGAATTAGTGCTGTTTTACATACCTTACAAATGCATTGAAGACAACTTTTAGTCACATCTTGTGACAGAACAGCACTTATGAAACAATTTATTAAAACTGTTTAATAAATGAGTTTAAAAGAGAGAAAAATTGATTATTAATCAAAAGAGGAGACAATAAATCATATGTTATGCGAGAATTACCCGAAGAAAGGATAATAACATCTATTAATTTCTTCATAACGCGACGGATGAGTGGAAAAAGTTGTGCAAACTTTGAGATTCTCTTCCAAACACTTATTAAAGTCAATTATTAGCGTATTTTAAAGTTTAGATAAGTCTAAAGTGAAAGCATTTCTAATTTGAATTCAATTTTAATAAACTTGTATTTATGTCGAGGAGAAAAGATTTCACTTATCGCGGAGTCCCTGAAAAATCCGGTTCTTTCGCCGTATCTTATAATCAATTCTCAATCAAAAACTAATATATTCTCATTCGACACAACATTCAGAAAAAGTGAGACAACTGTAAGAATAATAACATTAATGAGAAGATGCCATTTGATGAGTGAATGTCCAAGGTCTATTTATATCATTAATTGCTCCTTGAGAATATTCTGGATATTAGACAATAATTCTGGTGAATTGAATGAGAATTTAGATGTATTTTTTCCCATGTTTATTTCAAGTAATTGAGAATTGAGAATATAAAGCGAACTAGCTTGGTCGTTATTAAATAAATGCAAAATAGCGGATATTAACATGCATAACATGTCTATCACTTATCAATTTGCTAGAAGTTGTCTCTATTCTGCTTGAATTCACACAATTAATCACAGGTTTGGGATAATGACAACAAAACTATTTTACGCACAGATTCTCAACAATTTTCACTTTTCTTCGAATTATTTCTGATTTGAGTAAAATCTTATTAATTATTCATTTATGACTGAACTTGTCTACCATTGTGAGCTTGGTACTTATTCAAATATGTCACTTTATGTAAATTGTTGATTATATTGTCGGCGTTTTAATTGTTTTGAGATTTTGTTTTGATTTTAATGATGTAATTCTGGTTTTTTCATTCATGAAATTCCCTGAAAGGAAGAAAACATAATTTGATTGATTTTAGTTCAATATTAATGACGAGAGAGAAAGAGAGAGAGAGATCCTCAGCTCAGCCTTTAACTTGTTCAACCTTGTCCAAGATCACCGGAATTTCCCTTTGAAAATGATTTAAATGAATTTGTTTTTTAGAATGTCCCTGGGTGTCTTCTGTGTGTTCTGTGTAATGTTAGTGAAGTTCATTGAGATTCATTGGAATTAAATGTTTTTGAGCTTATCTTTAATGATAACATAAATTGAATAATTGAGTCATTTTCTAATTTAAAATTATTCTGACATTCATTACAAAAATAGTAATAAATGTGAAAATATTCTTTCAAAACAATTTAACGACAATTTATAGCGAAGTAAATGACTTTAATAATAGTTTGCAGTAATTATTAACAAAATTTCATTACTTTTAGTTTTTGTCTGCAATAAGGAAGTGAAGAGTAATTCTCTTCTTTCACATCTCATATCTAATCCTTAATTTTGTAGCTAATCTTTGGATTCCTATAGATTCTTGTAATTGACTTGATATCTAGTGAATAATCTTGGTCTATGTATTGAATAATTTGTAAAATTCATTCAAATTTAATTAATTTCAAGTCTTAGTGAATTGGTTACAAATTTGTGAGTAAATTGTAATTTAATTATATGCGATGTTTTGATTACTTGATTGAAATTCTTGAGAACAATAACAAAGTGATGATAGCCTTCGAGGAAAGTAATGCATTCCATCCCACCCTTCAAACACTCGAGAGTTTCAATCAAAATATGATTAATTAATGGTTTTCTGTATTTCCCAGAACTGTGTGAATGAGAAATAATATTTACGAGACTATTATTCCATCATTTCTTTCGTTTTACATTTCACACGATTTTAATTTAGACCTCCGATCGAATCAATTGATTATTGAAATCTGAGTCAACAATAAACCACTTCTCGCAAAGGGGTGGGAATCTCTGACATGTCTTAAGATCTTCCTTATGGACAGATGGGGGAAAGGTAGGTAGAAATGAGGCAGAAAAGGACTGAATGAGTTTGAGTTTAGTTCGATCGGATATCGGGATAACCGACTGAGGGGTTAATGGATTGATGACTCAAACGGTGAGATCTATACTATCCCTTGAGCTGCTCCCTAGAAAACGATCTAGAAGATAAGTGTTCTAGGTATATGGTCATATGAGCCTTCTGTTTGTCTGTCTTCGATTCATTTGTTTCTATAGGTTTGCCTCAAGACACCACTCTTTTTATCCATCCATTAGAGATCAGCCGAATGTTTGTTTTTAGGGACGACTCAAATAAGTATTCATTAAACCAACCCCTGGCCTACAGTTCGGAATTGGCGTAAACTTTATTTACCATTTAATTTAATTACAGTCTGTTTTCTTATTTAATAAATTATTAATAATTATTGAATTTCAATCCAATCGTTAAATTAAGTAAAATTTAAATATAATTAATGTAAAAATTTTAATTAAATTAATATTCTTTTGAATAAAATATACTTTCATTAAAATTACAAAACATTGAATTTTGTTCAGTAATTCTACAGACAAAGCCGGTTATTGTCTACTTATATGTCACTCAGTTTTATCAAATAATGAAAAATTTTAAGGGGTCGCC
Organism: Ceratozetes gracilis; assembly: GCA_034694965.1. Classification (NCBI taxonomy): domain Eukaryota; kingdom Metazoa; phylum Arthropoda; class Arachnida; order Sarcoptiformes; family Ceratozetidae; genus Ceratozetes; species Ceratozetes gracilis. Next base: position 28,879 of record JAQIWF010000008.1, read on the forward strand.
ACGTATCAGGCCATTACGTATTATCAAGGCTAATTGCATAAGTTCAAGGCCAGTTTCATAAGTTGAAGGTCAATTATGTAATTTCAATTTTTCATTTTATGGACCATAAATTGAAAAAGTCTTCAAGGTCATTTAGAGGTCATTTAGAGGTCGTTTAGAGGACGAATAGAAGTCATTTGAAGGACAAAAGAGGACATCAGCTGACTGTGACTCGTGCTGTTTGTCACGTATACCCAACTCAGTTTTGAGAGTTTAATGTGCAAAGATCAAAATTTTCCAATGAATAATGAACCATTTTTAGGAAAAAGTTCACCCAGCTCATTTCAAAGTCAAGGGTTGTCACGTATGCCTCAACTCAGTTCCAAGGGCTTAACATTCAAAGATTAAAATTTTCCAATCAATACAATTAACCATTTATTTGGGAATTTTTAATTTTAATTACAAAATATGAACTTGGAAAAGGTGTGGTGGGATTACTAGTCTATTCTGGTATTAATCGGTTGTCGACTCATTTAAGAATAAATACAAATAAGAGAAAAATTTGAATATATTCTTGCATTTGATTAATAAAATAATAAGTCATTTATTGTCTAATAATTAAATACAAAATCTGTGAAAATATCGAACAAAAGTATAATTCAAATCATTAACAAAGTTATGGAAGAAATGCATAAATTTTACAATTTTGGGGTCAATTATGATATGATTAGAGCCAAGGGTGCCAAGCAGGGTCCATTCGGCATAAATTATCAGGTGAATTGGCCGCCGCCACCAAAGTGGCCACTTTACTCTCTGTCCCCTCAAATATAGACAAACCTATAGTCAGAGAGAAATTCAATCAATATTTTCCACAAATAATTATATTCTGAGGGGAAGTACTCTGAAGTCTTGACATAATAGCGGTGACGGCTTTGTTCACCAAATTAATGAGTGTCTCGCCATCGATAGTCATCTCTCCCGAAGGGTTGGCTGTCGTCACGTCTTCCTGTGTCTGACATTCAATATTCTTAAGGTTTTGTTTAGAGTTAAGTAAAGGTATACCTTCTTGTGCCACATCATTATCTCATCTCTGAGGACAGCCCTTAGAATGGATTGTATCTTAAAGCTGGGGGTAACGAAACAACGGGCCGACGCTATCATTGAAGATGTGAGCGGACCCGACATTCCCATCCATGATATCAATTCAGAGATATTGTGAGTCAGTCTAAAAGGGACGGGTCGGTTGCCATCTAACTCACCTTTAAATTAACGCAAATAATGTTTAACCAAGTTCATTTTGAATAACAATTCCTACCTGTGCTATCATCGATATCGAACCGATAGTAGGCAACATTCATAAGTCCACTGTCCTGATGGATATACATCATATCGGGGTTGAGTCGAGTCAAGTGTAGCACAAACTCTGCAAATCCGGCCAAAGATAGTTGAAGTGTGAACTGTGGACAGACATCAGGTATGAGTCAAATAAGTGGTTAATAAAAACTATAATTAATATAAACCTGTTTTCTAAAAGTCCATAAATCGGTGGCTGAAGGGAATGTCTGCGCCGCCCATTCCTTGATGAGACTGACCGGAATCATTGTCGACTGTATATCTTTGAGAATATCGCGCAGCACCTGATGGCTGGCGTTTGTGCCTCTGGCCTGAACATTGGCCAACCGGTCATAATATTTGGCAATAGGCTGGTCGTGCTCTATGTTTCTGCGGGCGTTCCTCTGCTTATAGATGTCGAGCAGTGATATTGAGCTCACATTGTCTTCAACTAAACGCATCTGAGGGCTGACGGCCACCACTCGGGGAACCGTGAAATTCAAGAATCGTTTTGCGGTCTCTTTTTGTTTTCCCAAATAGTGATTCAGAAGTCTCTGCAGTTGAAGAACCCGTTCCTCACGTCTGGCATCACTCAGACACGAGTCATTCACCACTAAATATGGATAAATCTTTCCGTTGTGGCCACGAATGTAGAGCCGACGGGCGGCCGTATTGTGTTTGCTCACAATTTCGACTCTCGGCATAAAGCGGGCGATCCTAACGTAATAATTGCTTTGTTTGGGCAAAAGGAACTCTCCCGGGAGCTCCACATCTGCCGTCTGCTGCGAGAAATTGCTTAATATTTTGCACTTCTCTTCGATTAGCATTGATTTCGGCAATAATTTGGTCTTCGCTTCGAGTATTTTAATCCATTTCTTCAGTTTTGTTATCAGATTATGTAATTTCATAGCTCCGGGAACATTGAAGTCGAAGTCAGTGGTGAACTGACCCTTCATTTTTTGGAAGACCGGATCTTGAGCTGTAGCCTGTGCTCTTCTGGCCAATGACTCAGAGGCAGCGGTGGCTAAATTGGGTGCATTGGCAGAACTGGAGACGTTCTCTATTCCTATACCAAAAGTCGAGACCAGTTTTTTCACGAAATTCAAAGTGTTTGGAGTGACCGATGCTTCGGCCACATTAGCCCTGTTCTCAAAGGCCACGGCATAGCATTTGGCCAAAGCCTGTCGCAACTGTCGTAATACCTCTTCATACCAGTTCTCGCGGAACCAAACCATTTGATCGACAATACCTTCGAGTGAAGACAGAGTCGTCGGATGTAATTCTCTCTGCATATGCATTATTCGAGAGCATCGCCACATCGGTTGAGTTGCCCGATATTGGGGGTCAGGTAATGACTGTTGTGTTTGACTTTGACTTTGTTGGGACTGTTGTTGTGGCTGTCCTTCGGAACTAGCATTAGATGTCTGTGAATTGGGGGGCGTTGCTGTGGCGGCGGCATTAGCAGCCTGTGCAGCGTTTTGGGCGGCATTCAGTATTGCCATTGTCTTAAACTTCTCCCTCTGTTCCATCTTAAGAGTCAAATATAAGGTTCGAATCGGGAAATACACGGCTTGAGGGAAGACTCGGCCCACTTGTGATACGATATTCATAATGACTTTGCCCTCATTGCGGACCAGACATGTCATTAACTGAGGAATCCATGGCAGCCAACTGTTTGGTGGAACGCCTACGTTATACTTCTCGATGGCTTCGGCCAAAGACTGTTTGTCGTCGTCATATCCCAAAAGCCACAACACTTTTGCCAAATACTTTCGGGCTTTGCTTTCATTCTGGTGCCGACAGGCGTGCAGATAACAGGTGAGGGCAGACACTCCTATTTCCATTTGACGGGACTCCCATCTGTCCCGTGTGAACATAGAGTCCAAGTAATCGCCCCAAAGAGCCCACGCTTTGACCAGAGTATCGTGCATTTGTGCGGCAGCACTGAATGCTTTGTTGGCCTCATCCGAGCGCCCGATTTGTGCCAAAAACATACCTTTGAGTGCATAGAACTCAGCCGTCATTTCCTTAGAGAAATACTTTAAGTTTGTTGACTCAATCACTTCCAACCCCTCCTGCAGTTCATTCTTTCCCATAGTGTTTGACAATTGGAGGTAACACTTGACCTGTTGTCTGATCTTTTGGAAGCAGTCGACGAGTGGAACGCTGGGAATGGTATGGATTCTGTTAAGTGAGTCGAGACACACACTCACGAGATTGTGTTTGCGGGCAATCTTTCCATAATGTATGATAGACTGGGCGGAGGCATGCACTCCAAGCATAGCGTGCGAGGCCTGGGGGTCATTCTGTGCGCTGGCATTAAGCACAGCCTGAGCCGCATTTGAAGCGTTTTGAATGGCATTATTTGCGTCATAGTGGGAGACAATCGCCTGATAGTGATGTTGTCTCCACGTGAAGATATCTGACCAGTGGCTCAAATCATCGGCCAAAACAGGCAATCGGTTTCTCCACGTCTTCACAATTGCTTTCATGTCGTGCAGACTGTTAGTGCGCCCGATATTATTGGGAAGGAGGCCCTGATGTATTTGTCCCGCCTCTTGCAGTTCCATTATCTGTTGGGCCGCCTGTAATAAAACGATGTGCGCCTGACTTACGATATGAGGCAATCGGCGCCACTCTTTGATGCAGAGATTAGTCGACAACTCCACCATTTTGTCGACCATTCCTAAGTTGTGTTCGTCGGGATTGCAAATAGCATTATAGCCCTTATAGAGGGCCACTTTCCACGCCATCTCTTTGGGACAGTTAGCCTCCACCTGGAAGAGCGAGTCCTTCATAAGAGGCCAGTTTGGAACTCTCCACGCACTCTCCAATACAAGGAATGGATTGGAACAACCCTTTGAGTTGCCGTAGTCTAGAAGAAGATCCCACTGATTCATTTCTTTAGAGCATCGGATCCAATGGCGTTCCCATAATTTGTACTCTGCCTGAAGAGAAATGGGAGCCGGAGTTGTGTTATAATCATTGCGGGCTTTAGTCATAGCGAGTTCATGTGCGCCCTGACTCTGTTCAAAATATCCCTGTTGTTCGAAGGCTATACTTATTACAGTTTCAGTATATTTAGCCCTTTTCTGCCATAACCCACTCCAGAGGTCTTCCTCTTTCAGCAGTTCGTAAATATCTGCCAAAGCGTCCAAAGATTCGTGTGTTTGAGATAATGTGGGAATTGTGAGCGACTCAGAGTCGTCAGAAGTGGTGGACCGGGTGCTCTTCGGTTGGGATGTCGATGCACTTAATGCTGTGAGAGAACCCGCCTTTTCGAAGGCGTTTTCCAAGAGAAGGGCCGCCCTGTGCCACAAATTATGAGACTTTCCCAAATAGCGCAGAAGGCATGGCCTGATTGTGATGGGAGGCGTACAAAGAGCCACTGCTTCCATGAAAGTGCCGATAGCACTCGGGTGGTGGTCCTTCTGAACCACATGACTGCCTGAGCATAGGAAGGGCACAATTTCTAGTGATAAGAGATTCTGTTGGCGTTCACTCAATATTTTGAAGATTCGGGGAAACATTTGGATCCAAATATGCTGTGCGAGTGATGTGTCCATATGGCACAGTTGGCTCATTGCTGTCATGAATGTTGAGACACGAGTTTCCCGCAGTCCGTCCAAAAACTTTGTTTGTCTTAAAAGAATTGTCTGTAAGTGTTGTTTGGGATCTAATGGAGTACTCGGACGACGAACACCTCCTGCGGCCAAAACACTTGAGGTCAAGGGATCGTTCAGACCTATCACTGCTGAGCCCCGCGCCTCCTCTCCCGAATTCAAATCAAGAGTTTCCACCATATCTTCGTCCTCCTTGTCTTGTGGTACGTCCACATCCATCATCTCAGTGGACAGATTGGCAAACGATGCCCTTTCCTGTTGGTCACCCAAACTGATCACAGAAGTGACTGATGGCAACATTGCTGAGGGATTAGCGCTCTGTATGGACACTGTGTTGACTGAAGTAATCATCAATAGTTCGATGCATTGTTTGATCCAAAAGTGTTGTCCGATTGTCTCCCAATTCTGAGAGCACACGACATACATAAGTCTTTCGTGAAGACGTCTTCTCATCGAAGCGTCATATACTTCGAAGAACTTGGCTCTGATGTGGGGTTGAATGCATCGAAGGCCAGCCATAAAAGCCGGTTCTAATTTGGGGGTCAGATCACTATTTTTAAGGGTCTCTTCGCGATACACATAATTAATTAATTCGAGAAAATTTGCGTTCAGTTCCGAGTCTTCGGGGAATCGCTTCTCGATGTGATTCATCATTCGATTCAATAACAACGCCTTCTCTCTAAGAATTGGCGCCTGATTTGCACCAAACGGTCCTTTATTTTTGACCCAATCCTCGACCATTTTGGTGATGGCTTTCATTACCTTCGGATCCGTTGACTTTTCTATAAGTCCGACGAGTATTGTCTGAATGAAGGCTTTCCTCATTTCTTGGCCCATAACACCGATTCGATTCTTAACTAAATCTAAGCTCAAAATAAGTAATTCTGTGGCCATCGGGACATTGGTGTGGTCTGCAGGAGTGGGTGGTTGAAGGTGGTCTCTGGCCATTTTCTGGAGTACACGCATAAATGGGACAATAAGTCTATCGATATAACACGGGTTGTTAAGACAGGCCGCCTTCAGAATCATAAGAGTGCTGAACAGAGTGGAAGGCGATGCCCCGGCGTTCTTCTCATAGTTGTTAAGCCCGTCGTGTATTGTTTTATTGACCGACTGGTAGAGTGAGTCGAGTTCGTCATGTCTTGAGGCCACGTTCGATGTGGTCGGCTCCGGAGGGAACATATTCATCAGACGAGACAATAGGTTGTGCACCGATCGGATAACTTTAGAGTTACTACATGTCATACAGAGTGCAATTCCTCTCTGGAGTGGCTTAAAACTGGTCAAAACTACTTCTTTGCGCAGAATTGTTAAGAGAAAGCAGAGCAGTTCCAGTGCTGTACAGATATTACCATAATTTGGTTGTTGCTGTTCAACAGTCGCCAGCAGTTTGTCGAACCACTGGAGCTTTAGATCAGAATTGGGCCACACTTTTAGTGCATTTTTCAATAGATTAACACAACGACGGGATAGCATTTCCCCATTGGAACCAACATTAGTGGCGGTTTCGTTCACATGACAGGCCAATCGAAGCAGGAAATTGACGACTGCGTCCGAATGGATCTTCTCTATTGGCTTATTGCTGTCCACTGGCATTGGTTTACCGATTCCGGGGACCGACGGCAATGGACTGGGACGAGGCAAACGCATAGCCGCTGTCGTTGGACTGTCCACAGCCATTGGTGATGGAGTTGAAGTCTGGTCCTGTTCCTCACGTAGTCGTTGGAACTCCCATCTGATGATGACCTCCACGAGATCGACAGCTATTTTCTTGTGTTCTATCGTTGCGTTGGGAGTAAAGCCCAGGCGTTGGACTGATGTCGCCATATGTTGGATAAGATGGTGGCGCACAGGATAGTAGACATTGTAGTGGCGCACCAAAAGCTGGAGCATATGCACCAATTGAGCCAAAGTGTGCCCCTCTTCGACAATAATCTTCTTAGTCCAGTGAGTGAGCATGGTGTTCCCGTCTTCCATTCGTTGAGGCATTGCTGGAGTTAATATCTCTAACGCCTGTCTGACGACAGTCCGCGCCTCCACTGCAAACGCTTTGAGTAAAGAGTGGAAGACTTGGAGAACAATCCTCTTATGAATTGCGAATTTAGCGATAATGTGGGCCAAAAGGAGGTGTCCGTGATATTTGGTGGCCGGATCCACACAGTTCTTGGCCAAAAGGCAGGGCCAGGCAAAAGTCATGAGCCGTCTTAATTTATTTCCCTGTCGTTTGTTGGCGGCGTCGTGTATGTGAGGGGACGCCTGTTCTACTAATAGACACGAAAATTGGAGCAAAAGTATGCGCACAGAGTCTGTCATTCCGAAGGGATTGTCCGGATCTATGACTCGATTGATAAAAACACTGATCAGATTGTCGTGATTGTCGTGTTCAGGAGCCGGTGGTCCACCGATCAACTTCTCCCCCTCTCCCCTTTCGAAGGATATACTGAATGCCGGAACGATTACGTACTGCAAGACCTTAGCTTTCAGTTCCTGAGGGTATGACATGTTGTGGAATATGTCCACAAATTTGAAGAACGCCTGACGTTTCCAATCGATGGTGTAATTACTGGCGACAGTGGTTTCGAGGAAATCCCTTAGAAAATCGAATTCACACAAATACCGGCCCATAAACGCCCGCAACAATTGGAACAACAACTCGATATCACTCGGGTTTTGTTGGAAGTAATTGAGAAGACATTTAGCCATAAGTTTGGGTTCTTTCCAATGGTTGTAATCATTGCAATCATTGCCCACATATTTGCTGTGAAAGCTATCGGAACTCCACACCTGTTTGAGTGTCTCCACCAGTTCCTGCTGTCCGGCCAACCATTGCTCGTCATGTTTGACCAAAATGGAAGTGATGGACACGGCTTGGAATTGCAGGATATATGTGACGGGAACTGTCTTTGTTTGTTGTGGTGATGGTGAGACAGCTACAGGTGCCGGTGAGGGTACTGTTCCATCAGCTCCTGGCGATTGTGACGGTTGAGGTGATGGTTGTGGTGGTGGAGTAGGAGGTACCGGCACTCTCTCCTGTATAACGATGGGTCCTTTGGCCATTTTCACCAATTTGTGCACATTTTGACTGACAATTTGTCGGAAGACCTGTCCGTCAGTGCCTTTCAGTAAATACTATGAAATAAAATATAAGGAAAACAATTCATTTCATTCAATGATCTCAAACCTTAACAAATCTGAAGATCTGGTCCTCATATATATTGCGTTCGACAAACAATAAGTCAATAGTCTGTTCCGGATATCTCATTAGGAATTTCCTGAGCGGTTCTCTCAGTTTACTGCCCGGTTCTATCATAATCTGCTTCTCAGTCTTGAAGACCAAACTCATAAGTGGTTCCACAAATCGAGTGCTCGCAGATGTTATCTAAACAATAAATTGCATGTAATGTCAAATTGACAAGTTAACATGTTTAACAAGGTAATACCTCATGGAATAAATTTATAATAGCGGCGCAAGTCTTTAATTCTTCGGTATTCTTCTGTCCACTACGAAGAGTGCGAATCGATGTTTCTGTCCATCTCTGCAAATGGATTATCATTTGATCGCAAAGTTTTTCGTTGAATATATTGGGAAAGAGTTTAGTCATAAAACTGATCTTTTGGATCACATTCGGGTTAAGTGCTCTGAAATCACCCAAAATGAGGAGCAATGGGCGCAGATTCTGTTGAAGCACCTCGTGGTCGATATGGACATGACTTATAAACTTCTTCATACATTCATATCCTGTTTGTTGTAATTCCATGTCTTTCGAGTTAAGGGCTTTCATTAAGACAACAAAAATCTTGTCTTTGCACTGTTGTATGTAATGACAGGCCGCCAATGCTCTCAAAGCAGACTTACGGAGTGGTATCAGATTTGTCACATTCTTATAACAGGGAAACTTCATTAGTTGGCTGTCCTCTGCTTCGCACAGACCATACAGTTCTGTGAAAAAGACTTTATGTTCTTGGATTGTGATGTCAATTGTGAAGAGTCGCGGTTCTAATGTCGTACAGAATGTGTTGCCGTCCATAAGACCTATCTGTGCGTTAACGGGTTGGTGTCTGAGTAAGTGTTTCTTTGGGGGAATCATATCGGCCAATATGTCTCTGTGCGGTTCCATTATTCCTGTAATACTCTTCTCACTAACTTTTGCCAACACTTGCAACGAATGCATTGCCTGTTCTCTCACACAAGTGTTTGGAGACGTCACCTGACGGACCAGTTCCTGGGTCACCTCATGAAGTGATTTGCGTTGGGCTTCGATTAAGTCATTGTTTGTGCCGTCATTTATAATAGGAGTTCCACAATAGTTAAGCATCTTTTCAAGATTGGACTTCGCCATATCCACCGCACCCGACGATACCTCTCCTGTCAGATCCATCATAACAAAGAGGAGGGCTTTTAACAGAACATATTGATGTGCGAACACCCATTTGAGAGTCATTTTTTCGAAAAAGAATTTGATAGCAATACAACCGCCCAGTTTCGCATACCAGGCCCTATCGTAACACAGAGAACACATTCTTTCCACCAAATACTCACAGAGAGGTAACTGACACGCCCTCTCTTTGCTGCCCAACACCGCCACTGCAGTGTCTAATATAAAAATAAGAGCCCAGTGCGCGGGTTTACACAACTCCTTCTCTTCGTGACCCATTATGGCCGCCACTGCATCGATAAATACCAAGGGATCCATTCCTGTCAGTTTGTGTTGACGACCGCCCAAATTAATTGGTCCGCACTGTTGACTGATGGCCACAAGAGTGTAGTGCCTCACAATTGAGACCATAAATGGGAGCACCACTTGACGCAACTCTTTGATAGCGACGGCAACAAACATACCCGTCAGAGCCATTTCGTGCACTTTCCTCAACTCATTGTCGGGACACTTATAGAACGGACCGTTTATTGCAGTTATTTCAGTGCTCGTAAAACTCGGGTGACTGAAGAAGTGTTGGATCCGATACTTCTCGTCCTCTGCCTGTTGTTGTTGTATATGTGCCGCTAAATAGCCTTTTATGACTTCCCAGCACTGCTTTCTATAGAATGGGTCAGTACTCGAAGACTTGAGTGCATTGAATGCCGTCTCAATTACGCGATCGACCGGCAAATTGATTGCAGTCCTGTGCTCTTGGAATAAGACAACTATTGTGGAGCCATTGGTATTGAATCCCTCCCTGTTTTCATTGAATTCGAGTTTTTGTGGTTCGGTCATCATTTTTCTGTTCCCTCCCCCGAACTTTCCCAACACTCGGAATGAGACCTGAGATATATTATCGGCCGGATTTCGAAGTGTTCGCCAAAGGGCTTGCATTAGTTCTGCTCTCACCGGTTGGATGTGTTCATAGAGAAAGTCCGGCTGAAGATTATCGACACAGAGTTCTAATGTTCGCAGTCCTTGACTTACAAGAGTTTGCGATCCATTGAGGGCCGACACCAAAGGGTCCATAAGCATTGGTAGGTATGGCAATAAACTGCTCAGTCGGACGGGAACTGTTAGACAGAGTTCGACGAATAGATCTTTCATATGCTGTTTATGTAAACCACTTTGAAGACTATTGAGTCCTTGAAGAAGACTTGGAAGAAGTGGCAGAAATTCTTGATATAACAGATCATGACTTCCACCGCCAATGGATCGGAAGAGTGCTCTCAGCAATAAAAAGTAGTTATAGGGCTCTTTGGCGGTGAGGGCCAACTCCATTGACCGGTTCACTATTGAGTGCAGATGGGGTTTAAGCATCTGTTCATTTTCAGCGGCGAAGAGCGACACCGAACCGAACACCAGTTTAAAGAGCTTTAGGTATAGATTAGACTTTTCCATATTAGAGCCCATCTCTTCCATCCTCTCCAATAAGTACTCGACCAAAATTGTGGCGAATATGGGAGACGTTTGAGGATTGGCCAGAAAACTGTTGGCCACTATTTGAAGGGCATAATTCTGGTTAATGCGTTCCACGACGTAATCAATCATTGATGAGAAGACTTCATTGAATGTCTGCGGATTCATAGTCGTGAAGACACCCGCGAAGTGTTCCAACACTTCTTTCTCTTCTTTAGAGCGAACGGTATTCATAACTGGTGGTCGACCGCCCGGTTGGTTGGAATTAGCAATAAGTGTATTGGCTGTTGGAGTGGTTCCCGTCAATGAATAGATGTCGAGCGCTTGCATCGCGTATTTGACTAAACGAATGAAAACTATTGTCTCTTTCGGATGAAATTGTTTAACATTTGAAGGCGTCTGTTGTAAGGCTTCTCCCGGAAGTTTCAGTGATGGTATACCCCATGTGATGGTCTTCACACCACAAACTAATGTCTTGACTAAACTGCGACAATCGGTAACAGAATAGTTGACGGCTGGAGAGGCAGGAAATCCAAACTTAGGTTTATCGTCTTTGGCGGTGGCGTCACCGATACCCGACTGGAAGCCTCCAAACTTGAGATCATCAAATTTAGTGGCGTCCCCCGCAGTAGTAGTAGCGGTGGTCGGCGGAGCAATTACTGGCGCCGGAGTCGGCTTTGATTTTTGGTTGAGTGCCGGCAATTGAAGAGTCGATATATTCTTAAATTTGATTACAAAGACTTCAAGCATTCGCATCAGTAAATCGCGAGCATTGACTGACTCCTGTTCTGACTTAACTCGAATACATTCAACTAAATTGAGTAATAGTTTACAAGACATGGTCTGAATGCTTGTGGGGAGTGACTCATCATGCACGTTCTTTGAGAACACACTAACTGCAGCCGCCAAGTCTTTTAGTGGTAAATGAGTTCTAATGTGATGGACCAGATCTGCAACTGTACTATAGGCAAGTGGTCGTAATGAGTCATATGCTGTCCATCCATTTCCAATCAGAATATTTTCCTCAAAGAGTTGTTCGATAGAAGTGACGAAATCTGATTCAAACATCGATTAGTAATCAAAAGAAGGAATTAATATAACAATTCATTACTTAGTCTTAAATCAGTGGCCAATATATGTCGCGCCGCAATTAACAGCTCTTTCCTGAGGTGCGCCACTTCTTGAGGACAGTATGTGAGAAGACTAAGCATTCCTCGGGCCAATTGATTGGAATGGGTTTTCACGATCTCCTGAATTAAAGATATTAAATAAAGTCTGACAATAATCGGATGAATACCTGATAAATGCGGACAATATATGCCAAAAATGAAAGTGTTTTAATCTGTGCGGCCATAAAGTCGACGTAAACCTCTTTATTAAAGGCCTGATTCATTCTGTTATCAAGATAAATATTTAAAACTTATTTCCAAGAACTTAATTTAACAAAAGCCTACCTGTGCTGAGCAGTCGGTTGAAGAGTGATTGTCACCATAATTAGAGGTATAAACTCAGACACGTCCTGATGGACATTGTTTTTATACAACTGATACATAAGAACCACAATAATTGGCAGTTCGGCCAATACTTTGAGGGAAAGGATAGCCTTTGGAATGAGATTGAATGATATAATACTTCCATCAGGGTTCTTCTTCTCTGTCTGAATGTTAGTTATGGTAAACGTCTCGTTAAGAAGAGCCTCGATATTCACTTCTGCGATGTCCGCCACCTTTACTGTAGGTTTGGGCTCAAAGATCTTAATCAGATTCTGTGGCAGATCTTTGTATATCTTTTTGACCGATTGAAGAAAGTTTTTAATCTGAAGAATAAAAACAAAGAACAGAACCATTAAATCAAATGAACACAAATATAAGATATATTTTAAAAGTTTAAGAAGTGATCAGATCTTATCAGCTAAAGAATCATTGGTCTCAAGAAAGGCTGTGATGCCAAACAAATAGCTCTTTCAGGTGACTCTCAAAGCGTTTTTGTCATCACTTCACACAAATTGGTTATAAAACAATTGGAATCCAAGACATACCTCATCACTAAAGACCGGCCGATACTGTTTGTGCAGTTCGATGATTATCCGCAGACAAACCAAAACATTCTCTTCATTTTCAGTCTTCGGGAGTGAAATGACATAATTAGAAGATATGAAACATTTTTATACAAAATTAATAAAAACCTCTAAGAGTTTAAACATTAAAGAAGTGATATTCTTCTGGTGTACCCGAAGGGCTTCATTCACTGGTAATCTGTGAATGATTTCGAGCAGAAGTTTCCTCAACTGTTGGCCGTTATGTTCGGCTATGAATTGTGGTTCGCCTTCGAGTAGTATTTTGATGAAGACTGTCATCGCGTGCTCCAGAAATAGCGGATATTGTGGTGAACTCACAATTGTCTGAACAAATGGTTAGATATTCAGTGGATTAAATCAAATTATCAACTTTTAAACAATAGACTGATTGTCAAACCTCTAAGTCTTCACTCAACTCCTGAACGGCTTTCAATTTATTCTCTTCTCTTGCGTTCGGATCCAACAGAAGAGTGACATATGAGCGGTAAGTATTCATTTGTGTCAACTGCTCCGATGACATCTCAATCACCGCCGAAGCCATTGTTTATCACTTAATTGTCTCTAAATTGAGTCCAATTTTGTTAAATAATTAATTTCCGGCAATTTTGACACCAATTTTTTGTCCCACAAATAAAACCATTGAATAGACTGACACTCACTCTGAATGTCACCACAAACTGATCCAAAGTGTGAACCAATGTCTTAAGTGTAGAAAAATTCAATTAATTACTAAAATTAAATCATTTTTAATAAAAAATAATTAAAATTAAATTCAAATAATTTGAGTTCAGATTAAGTAAAGTAGAGTTAAATAGACATTTGAAACAAACTATCTGTCATTGAAATGATATAACCATTAGATATACATAATCACTATAATCTATAACCGAATCTTATGTACAAAAGTACCAAAACATCAAATGTAATAAAATTGCTGAAATTTTAATTAATTTTTTAAAAATTAAATTTACCACTTATATTGACAATTATCCTGGATAACTAGATATAGAAAGACAAAATTGATTTCAATAAATTGATTTAGTTAGATAATTTTGCTTAATATCAATTAACTTTAATAAAAATCAAATTTTACTGAATTTAATTTTCGTCTGTAAACTAATAGTTCATACAAATAGCCAACAGATGTCATACAAAATGGCATTTGAGTCGTAAAGTAAACATCAGTACAATTGAAAAGAAAGGGGTTTTACAAAAAGTAGTGTCCCTTACCTTTGAATTGCATTACAAAGAAGTTTAAGGGATCTGACCCTCAGTTACCAAATGGGGTGTAATATCACGACATATACGATCAGTGCTCTGATGTAAACACTTCAAAGTCTATCAAATTTTAATTTTGTAAACAACTCTTGAAATCAATATTTTAATTAAATTAAATACTCTATGAATTTCAATTAATAATGTCCATGATCAAAATTGACGTCAATTGGTCGCCTTTCAACGACAGGTACTTTCAATATTCAATAATTGTCTTCAAACTAATTATTTCAATCAATTGTTGATTTGTGGCCAAAAAAGATTCATAACTTTCGGGAATGACTTAAAGCTATTCCAATGCGAAACCATTTGTAAGGACTCACCGAAAAACTTCGGTAATTATCACTCATTTGTTTTCAATTGATTTAAACCAATAATTTTGTGAATCAAAGGCGGGATTCAAATATCAGACAACAGTTACGCCAATGTTATCGCAACCAATCCTGACGTCCAATACGTGAAAGTAATATCTTTTTCGATAAAACTGTGGTCAGAATAATAAGAGTTATTATCTTTCAGTGCATTGCATGCCATCCAAAGCCAATCCATGCAGAAAGTGATGTGCTTTTGGCCGCCGGACACACTTCCGGCAAAGTTTTGTTAACAAGTTTTCACTACAATCCTGATAATAAAGGACTGGTGGGCCGGGAGTTTGTGCCAAAGCACGCCCGACAGTGCAATGCACTCGGATGGAGTCCTACAGACGATAATTTGGTATTAAATTAAGAATATTTGACAAAACACTCAAATTTGATTCAATAGTTAGGCGCCGGTTTCGATAAGTTCCGTAACGATCACTCAACCCTCATATGGGATGTCCAAAGACAGTCCAATCCAACGAATCCGACTGAGAATTCACAGAACTACTCACAGAAGCCCTTATATGAGTTGGGTTTTGGAGAGTTGACTCATAGTCTGAAGTGGTTTCCCTATCAAAACCACGTAATCGTATGCGGAATGAATAACAAACACCTGAAGATCTTCGACTTAAGAGACTTTAGTAAACCCAAGATTACGGTAACCAAAGGT
Source organism: Ceratozetes gracilis (assembly GCA_034694965.1). NCBI lineage: Eukaryota > Metazoa > Arthropoda > Arachnida > Sarcoptiformes > Ceratozetidae > Ceratozetes > Ceratozetes gracilis. Next base: position 44,031 of record JAQIWF010000008.1, read on the forward strand.
GTCTACGGATTAGCATTAGATCCTTATTACGACCACAGATTCGCCTCATTTTTTGAGGTAATTCCTTATTTCATATAATAGTCATTCAATTTCTGTAATATTTGTTTCATTGATTTTAAGAATAATATCTTCGTTTGGGATATCCGTAATATTGAGAAACCAGTCACTACTATAGGGCCCGAACCCAGACATATAGTGAAGCTTGAATGGTGTCCCACGCGGTCTAATATGTTGGCCTCTCTTATAAAAGACGGCTCAGGTATCAAACTATTTGATATTAAGGATTATGTGAACGCAAACAATGATTTGGAGCCAACTATTATCGACAGAATTGTCAATCCTTTCAATTGTGAGTTAAAATTAAGTGCTTTTATGGAAATAAGTTTTGATATTATGTTTAGTGTCGACCAAAACTAAATTGACTTCATTTTCATGGCATCCCAATCATGAGTCTCGTATGTTAATCGTCACCCCTTCCGGTTCTTTCCATGACTTTACAGTTGTCGACAGAATAACATTGGTTTGTATTCCTGTTGTGTTTTAAATTAAATTGCAATTTAATGCTTTGTTTTGGAATGCCTTCAGAACTGGTCGCCCTGTTCTGAGATAATCTGGACTCACGGAAAGAAAATACTTCAGTGTATTGACCAAAGAGATAGTGTTTATAAAAGCATTGATGACATCTCCGTTCAAATGAGAAGTCTAGCACTCGATGGCTATGGACTTACCGTAAGATATATCGATTAAAATGTTATCTCAATTTTCTTTTATTTCAAAGAATGATAAATTGTGGCAAATATTTCCTCCGGACTCTCCTCTCTATAATGTCTGGAAATGGGTTGAGTCGAGGATTATCTTAGAGGACAAAACCGTTGCGCTGTTGGGTCCGAAGAACACGACAATAACGAGTGAAGAGGATCTGTTCAATTCACACGATCCGCAGCGTTTGTTTGGCGTGCGGTCAGTCCTCATGCAAACCAATATATCCCAAAATCAATTAACAAATAAGAGCGAAGTTGTCGTCTGTTCTAATGATAGCAGTTCTTCAGAAAAGAATCTGACGAATAAAATAATCAAAAAGTATTACAAAAGTAATGACCGAAAGAAAGCTCTTCTCCACTGCGGATGGGATTCAAACTTTGACGACGACACACAAAACGCCCGTTTAGTCAAACAGTTGGAAGCAAACGGACAGTTCACTCGAGCGGCCGCTGTCTTTATCTTCGGCGGCGGAAAAATCAAGAAAGCGATCAATACTCTGAAAATAGCGGCAAATATGGGAAAGGATAAGACCATTAATATAAATCTGAGTGCCATAGCACTGGCGCTCTCAGGATATACCAAAGAAGCCAATTCCTTATGGCGTGAGATGTGCCAAAGCATTCTCTCACAACTGTCTGATCCCTATCTGAGGGCTATTTTCACATTTCTGACCACAGATTCTGAAAGTTATTCAGAAATTTTAGTAAGTCTTCAATCAATAGAAAGAGTTTTGTTTTAATTGCTTTAATCACTTTCAGTATGAGTCCAAACTTGACATCTCAGACAGAATAGCCTTCGCCTGTATATACCTGTCCGACACTCTCGTATGTATTTCTACTTTGAATTCAAATTCTGATTAATTGAATCTAATGTTCAATAGTTATGCGATTATTTGAATTATGAGAACCGACTTATGATTGAAAGCGGAAACCTAAGAGGAATAATCCTTACCGGTGTCACCAATGAAGGACTCGACCTCTTTGCCCGATATATCGAACAAACGAGTGATGTTCAGACAATTAGTCTCATTTTACTTAAAGCACTTCCCAGTCCTATATGCCAGAGCTCCAAAGCAAAGATGTGGACAGATAGCTATCGTCAACTACTGGACTGTTGGCGTCTTTGGAATATCAGAGCCCAGTTTGACATCGAGTGGTATAAAGCGCTCTTCCATCTGAAGGAACCGAAACAGAATATATTCGTTTCGTGCAATTACTGCGGACTTCCCATCTCTTCATATATAAGTCGTTCCCAAACAGTGAAAGCACAGGAGACATACCAACAGCAACTCTCTCACCATCAATATAACAGAAGCAGTTCCACGCCTTCCACTAATAAGACGCGAATACAGAGCTGTCCCACGTGTCGGAAGCCTTTACCCCGATGTGCACTCTGTTTGACTCAGTTGGGAACACCTGCCGGCTCTTATTGGAGACCAGGACTTAATTTCAACAAAAACGAGCGTAAATTAAGTCAATTCGGATCTTGGTTTACATGGTGTCAGTCATGTAGACATGGAGGACATGCCTCTCATATAATCGAGTGGTTTAATGATCACATGAACTGTCCGGTGGCCGGATGTGAGTGTAAGTGCATGTCTTTGGACGCAAATGCAAAGCTCTCTTCAAATACAAGCGTTTGAATCAATGAAATCATTTTATCTCAGATTTATATGTAGTTTTGAATTAATTTCTTAAATTTTTAAACAAAGTCTTCGAATTCATTCAAACATTAAGTCATTCAATGATCCGATTCTTCCATTAAGTGATGAATTTTATAAATATATCACAAATATATATAAATTACATAAACTTTTCATACTTTATATTACTTATGAAATGTTTGAAAATTTTGTGATCAATAAAAATCATTTAAAATTCTTTGAAACTATTGAGTGATATCCAGAGAGTGGGTGGACGTGGATGTGTGTGCACTCAGCCGGATATAAAAGTGTAAATCTTTTCAAAACAATGTATTTTTGCTCAGAGAACAGAATTCAACACTACATGAGTGGACATCTGAGCGGAATTTAACTCAAAAATGTCTAAAACATGAGGTTAAGCCTCAGGCAGGAATGACCAAGTGGGAATGAAGCAATATTTCCCTCTGTCGCCCAAAATTTTGGTAATTTCCACAGTGTCCTTGTGGAAAATTTAACACTACATCTATGAACAGATATTATACCTGTTGAGATTTTAGCCAAAATTTGGGAAAATTGCCCACTCTGAATCTCCTATCGCCACTCTGCTTGCTCGTCATGATCTCAAAGGGCACGTATAGTGAACGACAGAGTGTCAAAAAAATGAGAGAAATTGCATCAAAACATTGATGGCATGCCATCGGAAGGGAGGGGCGGAACGGGTGTTAGACTTACGTTTCGTCGAGAAAGGCAAACCCGAAGTACTCCTTCTAATTGAGATTGAAATGTGAGGCCACGATATCGAAGAGGTCGCTCGCAAAGAGCTTGGGCTGAATGATGAGCTCAACCCTTCGGTCATACAATAGGAGGACTTCGCTACGTCTCCCCTCTCCGGTCATACCTGTCCTCCACTCAGACCAGTGCTGTATTAGTGCACAACCAATCGGTTAATCAAATTAAGGCACTGACTAATAATGAGCACATTTTTTGGCGATGACTTAAAGTCATGTCATTTTGTCTTATCGTGTTGTCTGACGACAGGGTAAACAATGGAAAAGTTCTCTCAGATTTGAGCTCAAAAACTCAATTAAAGTTACCTTTGAAAAGATTTTTCGCAATAAATTTATCTAAAGTTGATCTGCTAATTGACCCTCACATTTGTCACTTGATTCACACCTTGATTAATTAAGAGATACCTATGCAAATAAACGAGGAAAGTGTGTGAAGTATTTAACAATTAGTATAATATCCTATCAAAGTTTGTGTTTCTAATCCCTTAAAACATTATAAATGAGTTGTATTTCAATTACTTCTACAGGACTCACATTAATCAGAGTGTCAAAAAAATGAGAAAAATTGCATCTAGAGTTAAACAGAATTTGAACCTAGCTCATATATATAATATAATACATCCTTGGTAAACTCGTAAATAATCTCTCAAACTAAAAAATTTTGAGTCATATCTATAGTTCCTTAACCCCGTCGTCTTATAATTGATGGAATAGTTGCAAGATTGCAATTTGCAAGTAAAAAGAAGAAGACAAGAGTTTTGTAAATAAATTCAAATTTATTTTTTATGCATTTTTTGTATTTAAATAATTGTTTTTTAGTTCAAAGATATCTTTTAGTAAATAATCAAAAAAGGCTTTTAAATTAAAATGACTCAAAAGTAATGTTAATTAAATTAAATTAAATTAAAATACAATTCCTTTTAGCAATTCATTCATTCATACAATTGTTTACAAAACTATTGGATTAGTTGTTTGTCTGATGACTGGAACTAAAAAATGGCAAAATTGTAGTAAAACTTTGACAAAGAATTAATGATTCGTTTCATATCATCACTTAATTTCGAAGTCCTTTTCATTTCATATTTCATTATATGACATGTCTTTCATTTGGAAGCGTTTTCTTTACTCAAAATACTCCGAGAATGTGATGGAAGAAAAAATAATCAATAAAATTGTTGGGATCTCTTCCCTCTCCTTCCCCTATGTCTGTGCCGTTTATATACAGAATATTCGCAATAAACTGGCGGTTCGTGTCATAAATTCTTGTGTTCCTCGACTGCACAGCAAAACCCAGAATAAGTAGAATACATAAAAAGACACGTTATTTGAATTAAAATTATTCTCACGTCTTGTCGTTAATAAAGAGATTGAATGTCAGTGAAAATCAAAATAAAGTTATCACTTGAGTGACAAATGTATTGAAAATTTGTTTTTTGCAAATATCTCTCAAATCACTTGTTTGGCGAACTCGTGTGAAATATATGCTTACAGAATATCCAAGATTATTACTTTTCATATCATATGAGAAGGAATAATAGGTTAACAAAAAACAAGTTTATTATTAATTTCTCAAATGTTTAGCTCTTATGAAAAGCAAAGACTTAATTAACTATTTGTTATTTGGATAACAATTTCTTCCTATTGTTAACGGATTAAGTATTTTGTGTCACATTTTTGAAGAAAATCAGAATTCATTCTTAAATTCGTTAAAAATTTTGTGATTAATTTCTTGCCTCCAATTTGGGACTTCTTATTGTCAATTATAAGATCATATGGTTGTCCACATAATTGCTTTTAAATCTCATTTTGATTCTCCACTCAAGAGATGTCGAGAATTGATTAAAAATATTTGAGTTTTAGTTCATTATAGAGAATGTGTGAAAAGGAGTGAAAAAATTAATTTAATGGAGTTTTGAGTTGAGTTGAGACGAGAAGACGAAAAAATTAATTATAAAAATTAATTCAAACTTTATAATGAAGTGTCGCCTTTGCGATAGTTGTAGCCGTTCCTGGACTGTAGTGGTTCCCGGTCTGCACTATCACTTGGCGGCCGTTTCCTCTTGAAAAAGCCTAACTTCCATAATGCGAGCGCCAGTCCGCCCAAAATGAGTAAACCGATAACAATGGCTAAGATTATAATCCATAGTGGAATGGGTTCTGTTCTGTCCAGTCCTGTGACATAGAATTTAGTGGAAACTGTTTGTATATTTGGCAGTAGTAGACTGTGATCCACATCATAGGGCAATGATGTGACTAAAGCCACCAATTTTGATGATATTTGGAACTCTTCCAAATTGATGAGCTCTATGTTCTCCTTCCAGAAACGGGACCGTATAGTGAATAATACGGTGTCGTTCTCGCCCAGGTCATAGACAGTGCAAATTATTTTCGTGCAATTAGTTGTTCCGCACGACTGAAACATTTGAATACAAGAATTCATACATTAATTACTAATTAGTTATCGCTTTTCGTATTGTTTTTTAAAGACGTTTTGCATATTTTGCTACACATTTGTTGTGCGAAACAAATCTAATCATTGAATGAAAATCTGAGATAATTTTACGCAAAGAATGACGAAAAAAGCTTAACTAAAGAATAAGAAGTGAAGCAAAAGAAAAGAAAGAGTGAACTAAAAATAGTTGACATACTTTTGCCTGTTCTATGGTAAGGGGAGGCCGTCTCGTAGACGGCATTAGATACTTGTTCCCATTATCGCGTTTGCTTCTTGAGCTGTAAATATCTTTTTTATTGTCGTAATGTTTGATATATCGGGTGTTCGGGTCGCGAACACTGGGCAGTGAATCGGGTGGCAGTCGGCCCTCGCTTACGATTTTAGACTGAAAAAAAATCAAAGAAATTGAATGAAAAATACATTTTCTGCAAAAAAGCACAGAATTGTGTCGAAGAATAACAATTGATTCGGAAATACTTAAGCAATGGAAGGGAAAAAGGGATATAAAAGTTATATAAGAGGTATGAGAGCTCTGGTGTGAGACATAAATGCGGTATATAATAGACATACTCTAAGTCCTAACGGATTTAAGTCGTCGAGTGTAATGCTTTTGCAGAATCCCTTTCCTGGTTTGCTTCTGACAATTGGCTGATCGACCAAGTATAATAAATAATTGCCCCTCAAATCCCGTGTCGGCCACAAAATTGTAACATCAGCTCTCTTTATAGTAGACGGCCCTCTATTCTGCACAGTATACGTATGGCTTATTTCACGGCCGATATCTTCCAATACTTGTTTCGGTGTAACAAAACTTTCTGCTGACGCGTTGAAAGACAATGCGTTCGGATCTGAAACTCTGGTGAAGACAGACATCAAAGACATTAGATTTAAATTGAGATAAGATTTAGACACAAATTATAAGCAATTGTTATCTGAGAGCAGAATACTAGAGATTCAACAACAAAGTGAAGCCTCACTGAAAAGAAGGACAAAAATCGATAGAAAGGAATGAAAAGAATATAATATTTGGCGAAAAACAGACGGTTTGTATCATATTATGAGTGAAGCCTTTTGTGGTTTACTTGTTATCAGATATTTCATTATAAACCAAAAATAAGACAAATAGTAATAAAGCGAATAAGCGTTTGTATGTCCGCACCCGTAAATGGTTAGATTTACTTCCACTCTGAGCGGTATTCCCAGAATAACTTTGTTATCTTCCGCGGTATCGTTCCCTTCAATGTTAGTGCTGTTCACTTCAATTATGAACAGATAGTCTGGAGATGTGGCCGATATGCTCTTCGAGGGCTCCATAATAATCGTGAACTCCGTCTAAACGTAACGTAAATTCAATGAAAAATGATTACGAAATTAATATTGAATTCTTGTGTTCATTATATGAGAGTAGAATTACTTTCTTTCCCGCCGGTAATGGGTTTCCAATGTCACACTCCAAGTTATTAATACCTGTCCTGTCGGGTTGTGCGCCATAACAGCCCACTTCGCTCTAAAGGTTTTCAAAATATGAGAAATCAAATAAAAGCCAAAAAATAAATGTTTTGAAAAACTAAATCAGTTTTTTGAACGAAATGTTGTTTTTTCAATATTAAGCAAAACATCGAAGAACTCATTCTTACAGTCGACTCACTAAATGTGCGGATCATTTGGGCTAAAAATAAACTCAGAATATGACCCGGATTTGAATTTATTACATTGAAAAAACTTGAACAGAATCCTAGATTATTTAAACTGAGAGCCAACATTGTCTTATTACAGGAACTATACTTTATTTTCTTAAATCTTTACGTCAATTTCACATAATTTCATTTGAAAATACCCTGCATTATCTACTATAAAGGAATTTGATAAATTGTTTTAACAAGTGAAAAATTCAAGGAATTCAATTATTTTGCGAAGAAAATAAGTTTTAGTCTATTTATATGCAAATTATATGAAATGTGTTACTATTAAGAAGAATCGACCGTAAAATTTAGTCTTTCGTCAAAGATTTTCCTTTTAAAAGATTATGGATAAAGGGATGGGTTGAGCGCACATACACTCACATAATACAAAAAAAAGATGAGAGAGAGAGAGAGAGAGAGAACAAGTTTAGCATAAGTTTCCCAGATCAAATTGAATAAAACTGTTATGTAAAGTCATTTCTAATAAATTCTTATTTCAATCGTTTCACACAATTGTTGAAACATTTATTTCAATTTTTTGTTCGCATAATTACGTGTGAATTGTATGCCAACTCTTATGAATTGCAGTTCAATATTGAGCTCAACCTTATTATTATGTAATCATTTGATAAGTTATCAGTAAAACGGATAACATTTAAATGTTTAATAAATTTCAAATTCAAATTCATGCAAACCGTTATTCGCATTAAGATATGAACAGGTTTATACAAAATGTATAAAAAGTTATCTTTCACCTTTACATTAGCAATTAGCTAAAATTAAATATTTCTGAATTTTAATCCGACTCGATCTCAACCCAAACCACGATCCAAAATAAGCATAACCTAGTGTTAACTATCAAAGCTGAGTTAACATTGGTGATAAATTTTAGCACTCGGCTAATCCGGTTGTGCTGTAAATGTGATAATTAATTCAAAACTAAGTCACAATTTATTAAATAATTTTACATTTCGTGTGATTTTCTCTCTTTTTTCTTAAAATTTTTTGTTTTTTGTGTTACTTATATTCAAATTATATTTTATTTCATTAAATGTTTTTGATTTTTATTCCTGGAATTCACTTATAATTAAAATAAGAGTTTCATTAAAAGTTTTAATTTAAAACTGATCTTCAAATTCGCAGTTTGTTAACAGAAAGGATATTCTCCGCAAAAATACCTGAATTTAAATATCCGTAAAGTTTATGGGGAATTATTTGATGAAGTTTTGTGTTCAACCAAATCGATTGCAATTAAAGACAAGATTATATTTAAAAACATATTAACATTTGAATAGCAATTAAATAGGCTTTTATCCGATATTTATCAGGGAGTGGATGGAAGAGAACCTGTGCTCTCATCTAATCATTAAATTAAATATAAATTGAATGTAAGTTTAATTAGAAGCTTAGAATCATTTCAAATGAAATTAGACCATCGTTTCAATTGATCGG
>JAQIWF010000009.1:0-50240 GCA_034694965.1 Ceratozetes gracilis
AACCCAGATTATGTAATTTGATATCTTGTTTGTTTATTATTGCAAATTCCGTAGAAATATGAGTGAATAAACCAAGATAATTGTGTGAATCAAATTGAACAATAGTGCGACAAAGTTTTCCCAGTTCACAAGCGCTCAATAGTTTTTGGGGCAATTTTGAAGAAATCCCCAATTTGTTGGCTGAGTTGCTGTCAATTTGCCAAATGCTGTAATGTTTTCATAATTTAAACACAACTCTGACTGAAAAGCAGTGAAAATAAAACTACTTCTCAGATGAATAACTCATTTAGTGATCGAAAGTCATCTCTCATTGCATTCAACTGATTGTCAATTAATTTGTGTCTAAATGTGAATATGAGTTGAAAACCAGTGAAACCCAAACCAAATGAGTCAATGAAATGACAAATTCAGTGATAGTTTTAAGTGTTTTAAGCGACGCATAAGTTGTGCACAGATTTAATGGTTTAGTCGTAGACTTGAAGACAACAAAACTTATTATCCGATCACTTGATTATAGACTTCGTGCCAATCAATCACTTAATTAATTTGACAGTTATTTGCCTTTGAATCTCAAAATGTTCTGGCAAATTATGGTTACACTCTGCCCACCAACAAAATTATAATAAAATGAATTCAGTGTTGAAACGCAAATCTCATTATTATTGTTAAAATGAAATTAAAAACTATTTATTACTTAATTTTATTGATATGCAGTCAATGCAAGTGAGTATTACCTCTTTGTCTGTCCCCAGTCTACACACTTACCACTCACTTAAGAGTTAATGATATCTTGATATTGATTTCAACTCTGGTTTATATTAATTTTTTGCGACCAGAGATGTGCACAAAGTTTATGATTTCAATGCTTATTGATGTAATCCAGGAAGTTGTACCCTTGATCTTGTTCTTAAAAAGAATCTTGCCTTGTTCTAGTTCTAATTATCAGCTTAATAATAATTTTAATAAAATATCCTGGGTTAAATGAATTTGTTGTAAAGATCTATTACTCATATCTTGGTATAGAAGCAAGCTAACTGTCCCTGTGCACAGCCTTAATTAAATAATGTGACATATTTAAATAACAAGTGGTTTATTATAATTATTAAGTTTATGTCTAAATATTTATGTAAAACTAAATCACTTTTCCCTTTAAAAGGTGCGAAATATCGCCAATAGTTATAACACCAAAAAAGTTTCGCTTAAATTCTGACGAAAATATAGTCATTATTAGCGACAAAAGCGAATCAATTGATGTCTCCCTTCAGGACTTCATTACTAAAGACTTGATCTTCAATAAGAAATATGATGTTCTCAAAGGTATGACTAATACTAATATTTCTCTAATTTATTCTAAACTTAATAACAAAAATCTTAAGGAAAAGTATTAAAATCTTATTCTTTACTTATATTACTTCTATGACTAATGAATACAATATCTATAAGAAAATATTCATAGAATTTGAGCAAATCTTAAAACCAATTTTAGGCGTTTTTTTCAAGTGAACAAGAGTTCAATGTATTCTCTGTTTAAGTTTGGGGTACTTTTTATGCTTAAATTGAGTTAATTCGGCCAAAAGTGGTTTATCTCTGATTATTAGTCGATTACTTTATTGCTCTTAACATTCAATCGTTTAAATAAATATTAAATTTTATTTTTCATTTAATCTAATCTTTGTTTTTGAAACAGTTTTTCTAATATTTCTATGTTTAGTGAAAGTTATTCATTTCATTTGAACTAGATTAGCTGTTAACTGCCCTTTGTCAGATAAATGTGAATAAAACAGTCACGTGACATATTCTGTAAAACAATAATGACCAGGATTTAACAAAGTGGGCACTTATTGTGGACATATATCTGATAAACTCAATTCTCTTCCATTATTAAAGTATCATATTTTAAAAACAAATGAATGCCTGGTGTGTGTTGAATTGATTATAACATGCAACAAAAATATGAACTTGCTTATTTGAAATTAAGTCACTTAAATGTGATAAATATACTTCGATTGAGTTTAAGGGAGATCTGAGTGAAGTATAGTTTATAGAAAACAAGACATGAGAGCAGAAAACGGTTTTAATATCAATATTTTCTTAGAATTTGAAATTTGATAAAAAAGAGAAACACCTTTGAAAGTCTGTCTACAAAATCACAGACTATCTGTTTTCAATCACGTTAGTCCAATTAAGCAGGGTCAATATCTTTCTGTTTTAATGCAATCGGTTTAAAATAGCTTATATGCCATACAATACACTCTTTTGTGGGAAACAATTTTTTGAATGAAAAGTTTTTGACTAAAATCCGAAACAATTTTCTTTGTTTTCCTTTTCAACGTATAACAGATGTAAACATTAAATCCTTCAAAAAACTCATTTTTAGCGGTTTTAGATTTTATTGTTTTTTATTTAAACACTATTGTCTTCATTACATATTTATGAAATGCTAACAATCTTTTTGAGATCGAGTCCTTCAAAACAGGAACAGAGGATTTTGAACCGAAAGCAGTAAAAACTTTCATCTAATATTACTCCAGTTTCCTATTATTCTAAAAGTACTTGTTAATCTTTGAGTCATTTATAGTGCATTTTATTGCCCTGTATATTGAGCTAGTTTAGAATTGAAATTTTATATGTCCATTAAAATGGGAATATTAGAAATATCGTCATTTTTGTCAAAATTAATGGGGTTTTTGTCATTATATTGCAGACGAACCACTGAGAGTTGCAGTGGAAGTGCGGAACATCTCGTCGTTATCTGAGACCAAAGTTATTCTTTCTGTGATAAGTGGATCCAAACAGAAGAGTGAATCACTCATAAAACTAATCCCAAAGTCTGGCTTTGCATTCATCCAAACAGACAAACCTATATATACTCCAAAGGAAACGGTTTTAATTCGAATGCTTAGACTCGATGACAGACTCAGACCTCTCAACCAAAAAGTCAAACTAAGAATAAAGGTTTGCCTCAAATGACTGTTTCATTGTTTTCATTCATAATTTCCATATCTTTTATCCTTCGAAACAAAGAATTCTCAGAAAATAATATTAGAAGAAAAGAGTCTGAGCGCCAGTCAACCCAACCATTTCATTGACCACAAGTTCGAGTTTCCTCCGGCGCCCAAACTCGGCATATGGTCTGCAGAGCTCTGGTATGGCACAAATGTATGTCACTCCCAAAAAGCCCTATCTTTCAGTTTAATTGATTTGAATTCTGGTTTAGTTTTCTTTGAATTCCACCGTTTCTTTCGAAGTAAAGGAATACGTTTTGCCCACATTTTCCATAAAAATAAAATCTCCGAAATTCATACTCGAAAGCACTGCAAACGTTTCGGGTTCTGTTAGTGTCCAATATGTCTATGGAAAGCCTCTCAATGGGACGGCTATTTTTAAATTCGGCACCAAAGCACCGAATGGAAGAGTGGAGTTCTTTGGGAGTACTTCTATTAAAAATCTGATTAATGGTTCGGCTCATTATACCGTTGAGTCTAATAAGTTCCGTCAGATGCCCTTGTTCTGGTTTCCGGCTGTTAATAATCACAGATTTGTTGTTGAAGTGAGTGTTCACGAGAGAGCCACCGGAAAAAAGGACAGGGCTGTCGATGAAAGCGGACTTTTCGTTGTGATTCCTTACGTCATATCGTATAGGAATACGTTCTCCGACTTTAAGCCAAACGTTGAAACTTATATTACAGTAAGTTTTGATCACTTCTTCAGAAATTAGATTACATTTTAAAGAAATTGTTTCGTTTGAACTCAAGATTATATATTATTTTCGCTTTCATTTCATTCAATTGTTATTCTGTTCAGTGAATCGGAAAATATGCAACACTTATATTAGTTCTGACCCTGAATTCAATAACCCATTCATTATTTCAGTCGTTTATTACAAATTCCTTAGAAATTCAGAGAAAATAAGAAGATTTCATACAATTGTTTCATTAAATTGTTTCTCAGTTTAAATTATATTCCGATAAATACTTTTTGGGCAATAATTTGAGGGTTTTTCACAATTGAATTGAATGTCTATCAAAGCATAAAATTTTATTTTATTACTTTAATTGAAATCAATTATAATGTGATTATAGGCACAAGTATTCAATGTCTTGGGAGAGATTGTTCCCGACCTTCGCCTCAAACTGAGTCTAAGAGACCAATCAGGACAAGTCATACGACATAATTCTTACGCTAATATCTCCTCTTTGGTAACCGACCATTTGGGCAGAATCTCATTCCCGGTTACTCTCGAAAAAGGTGTAAAACAGTTACATGTTTTGATCAAAACAGATGATCCAAAGCTTAACCCATCAGAACAGGCAGAGGGCGAACACGTCCTCTACGGATATGAGACAACGGATGGGTTTATTCATATTACAAGTAAATCAAAGTATAGCACATCTCTAGCAGTGGGGGATACCTACCAGAGCCCTATTATAATCAGAGGCCCCATATCTCAGGAACAAATTTATGTGATTGTATCGAATCGCGGAAATATCATTCATTCGGAGAAAGTCTACGCCGACAGAGGCATTAAAATCGAGTTAACCCGAGAAATGATTCCTTCCATAAGAATATTCCTTTTGGGAGTCGTAAGGAACGGACAACTAGTTTCCGACTCAATTAAAATCGACGTCAATGAAGAAAACTGTGGTTTAAATATGAATATTGAGAACAACACTAAAGAAGTTCTTCCGGGAAAAGCATTGAATCTCTATATAAATGGCTCAAAAGGAGATAGCGTTGCACTCCTGGGGGTCGACGAAGCGGTTTATGTTCTTCGAAATGAAGACAAACTGACAAAATTCAAAATTATGAGAGAACTATCAAATTCAGACTTGGGATGTGGTCCCGGTGCCGGTGCAGACCTCACCCTTGTTGCCAATAATGCCGGACTCAAAGTTATAACGAGTAAAAGCGAATTAAGTGAAGACTCCAACGATGACCTCTGTCTCAGACGAGAACCCGTCAAAAGAATTAAAAGAAATATCGAAAGTATTGCAAAAATATTCACTGGATTTCAGAGGAAATGTTGTTTATTGGGAATGTGGCCGACAAATACCCGTCGCAATTGTGGCCATAAGGCAAATATACTCAAGACTTATATGCCGGACAATCAACTTTGTTATCAGGCGTTCCTTCAGTGCTGTAAAGCAAACACTCAGCCCTTGATATCGGCTTCTGTTGCGAGTAATTGTTGATTGATTTCATTTGAAATATATATTCACTTAATTTTTGTACTCAAAAGATAATAATAAACCCTTTAATGTGGACCGCACTCGGATCGGATCCGGAACTGAAGAATATGTGCACATCGCTTATGAAAAGGATTTAGAGGACCGAACATTCATTAGAAAGGATTTCCGCGAGACCTGGCTTTTTGATATCGTTATTCTTAACCAAAGGTTAGATTTTTAGATAATTAAGTGATAACTCATTCTCTTCTCTTATTAGCTCTAATGTATATCCAGTGACTGTTCCCCATTCAATAACGACCTGGTCTTTGATCGGAATGTCTGTCTCTCGTTCTAATGGTTTCTGCATTATGTCTACACCACTCCGTTTGAGGACATTTCAGGACATTTTCATTCAGATATCTCTTCCATATTCAGTGGTACAGAACGAACAGATGGAAATGATTGTCACAATTTTTAATTACGGATCCGTTCGAATCCCAATTCTGGTCTATATGTATGGCATTGAAGACATCTGTTCTGAGGCAGAGAGTGTCGGCACAAAAGCCAGAAAGCATTTAGTAGTTGAGGCGAACTCCTTCGCAACGGCTGCTTATCCGATGGTTCCGCTAAAGATCGGAACCTTTGAGTTGAAAGTTGTGGCGCTTTGGTCTAATGGTGGCGATACTGTCGTCAAAGAGTTGATTGTCATTCCGCCCGGTATTACAGTCGAAGAGAATCTAAGCTTTCAAATGGACCCAAAGAACAGACAGAGAAGATCTAAACGATCGATCAAAACAACTAAAATAGAGGACGAAATTATTTCTGAGAATTCCATACAGAAGACAGTCGTTAACGTCGAGCCCGATATGACCCGGAATATAGTTCCTGGAACTCGAGAGTGTATTATCGCTGGAATTGGTGATGAATACGGCGCCACTTCTTATACAACTCTCAATGATATCGACCGACTGATAAGACAACCCAAAGGATGTGGGGAACAGACCATGTTTTATATGGCGCCCACTCTTTTCACAATCAGATACTTGGAATCAATCGGTCGACTCAACGGAGATCTCAAATATAGAGGACTTAAATATATTAAAAATGGTTACAAAAGAATACTCTCATTTCGTAAAGACGACGGCTCTTTCAGTGCATTTCCCACCCGACCCACTTCAGTCTGGTTGACTGCATTTGTAATGAAAGTTCTCTGTCAGTCCACCCCATACCTCGATGACGACAAGTTCGACCCCAAAGTCATCAATGAAGGCATGGATTGGTTAATGAGTGCACAGAAAAGCGATGGCTCCTGGACTGAGAAGAATGCTGTTATTCACGAAAATGCTTTGGGAGGCGTCAAAGGGGTTGTTCCTCTCACTGCTTATGTTTTAATAGCACTTCACGAATGCTCTCAAATATCTGGCAATGAATTTAAGAAAAACAGAAACTTAGAAAATGAAATGAAGAAATCGATCCGAAAGACAGAGTCTTATCTAAATCACAGTCAGAATGAGATAATCCGACAAAAGAATATCTATGCCATGGCTTTAGTGGCCTATAGTCTCACATTTACTAATCCCCAGAACTCTCTCAAACTCGTGGATGCTTTGCATTCGACGGCAAACGTTGATAACAACCGAAACTTTAAGTATTGGCGCCACGAATATGAGGTGGAGGCCACTGCCTATGCACTGATGGCAATGTTGAACTCAGGCAATAAAAACTCTTTGGATGGACTCTCGATCTCTAATTGGTTGAACTCTGTTCGCTCCTTCACCGGTTCATTCTCTTCAACTCAGGACACAATCGTTGCTTTGGAAGCATTGGCGCAGTATATCGAGCGTCAGAGAAGTCCTTCCAATTCGATATCCCTTTTATGTAACATTACTTCCCATGACATGACGACCTCTCGTTTCAGGAGAGCCCTATCTTTTACTCCAGAAAACGCACAGATTTTGCAAACCTTTAAACTGGATTCCGATACTTCGAAATTGAAGTTCACGACAACTGGTGAAGGAATGGGTCATATGTTGGTTAAACTGAAATATAATGTCTTCGAACCGCCAGAAGTCTTGTGTCGATTCGATCTTACAGTAGATGTGAACGAATGGAAAGCGCCGGTAGATGGCCGGTCTACAGATGATCCCCTCATAGAGGAGTCCATCGACGAGTCCTTCTTTAATGAATTTAGTCCTGATATGGTTCGCACACTTGATCTGAAACACGCGCGACAGAAGAGAGCCATTTGGGGCTTCGGTAACCCTTTTCGAAGGAAATCTGCGCCGAAAAACGAAAGGGTTAGGAATGCGAATGAGAAGAGTGAGTCTTCGGCTGAAAATGACAGAAATGATAGGTTAGGAGTCAGGAGTGTAATCACTGATGAATTCACTTTTAAAAAGAATAACTTGAGCTCCAATTCGATCAGTGCTTCTGATGGCAAGAGTCGATTAGTCCTACTATTGGAGACTTGCATTCGACATATCCCTCGATATTATTCTGATATGAGTTTGATTGAAGTGGGAATCCTTAGCGGTTATGTAGTGAACAAGGACGATTTGGAGGAGATCACCAAAATGGAAGACTCACTCGTATCCAAGTATGAGATATCAGAGCGAAATGTGGTCTTTTACTTTGAAAAAGTGCCGTTCGGTAAACCCTATTGTATTCAATTCCGAACAATTCAAGAGCACAGCATAGGTAACACTCAGGCGGCTATGATTAAAGTCTACGATTACTACCATAAGGGTATGTCTCAACCGAATGACAAAATTATGGCTCAGACTAATAGGTCTACTATTGATTGGATTCCTGATTCAGACCACAGTTGTTCCCAATTGTATACTCCGTCGCGTATAAGTGATTACATCGAAACGAAGTGCAATTCAGAAGTGTGTGAATGTGCCAAACGGGAGAACTGTCCGACCGCTAAGTCACTCATAGAGATCGGAAACATCGCCGAAAAGCGTATCGCCAGAGCGCGACAACTCTTCGAGGAATTGGTTTGTCACCAGAGATTCAATTATGTCTTCAGCGCCACATTCGAGAGTCAAAACACTACTCAAAACAAATTCAAATTTTTCGAATTGAAAGTCAATTCTGTATTCAAAGGAAGTGAGTCTTTGTTTGCCTTTTGTTACACTTTTGTATCACTTTTACATTAAATTTGTTTCTTAAAAGATATCTTAAAGACTGATAAGTTTGGGCTCAGTCTTAACCCTGAGTGCGAGTACTCATCACTGACTGAGGGCAGGGATAATATTATTTTCGGTAATTTCAACGAAAAGATCGGACATTTGAACGGATCGTCTATTGTTTACGACATCACCGATGACTTCAAGAACGATGAGACCCGAACTGCGATTTTGCGACTCATTAGGACTCAGGAAAATAAGATTAAAAGAGAGGACTGGAAGTGCAGTCCATAGTTTGGGCGCACAATCGGTTCGATTATTTTGTTAACAAGAATCGGGTCAATAAATGCAATGTTTGAACAATTCTCTGAATTACCTCTCAATCGATTTGAAGTAAGAATTTCACAAATATTCTAATCTTTGAAACATTAGTCGCGAAGAGCTTTCAGTTGAAGAAAGAATTTTTTGGACAAAAAAGCCATACTTTCATCTCTCCCCTGATATCTAAATGTCTTTCCATTATATGGTTTATTATATTAATTATTTGAGTTTTTTCGAGCTATATATTCGAGTAAACTATTGTTGGAAGAGATGTAAGTTATCGTTATTTTACTTAAATTTATTTAATCACTTAAAACGACGAAAAAATATTGACTTAATTCATAATATTAGACAAAGTAAGCAATTAATGCCAAAAATATGTATTCATTTCTATGCAAATAAAATATTCAATAAATATATTAGTTTTTCGTTCTATTATTCGGTCGATAATTGTGTTAACATTGGATTCAATATTTTTTTCATTAAATAACCACAAAATAATGATTTTGCTAATATTGTGTGTTAAAATAACCAGGGATCCATTGAATCACTACTCGATCATGTTACTTTTCCGCTAATAGTGTGAGAAATATTGCGACTTATTTAATAAACTTGATAATTTATTAGTCGAATGTTGAATATGCGAAATACTAAGTTTTAATATGAATTCAGATAGTTCAAAGTTCAAAGTTAACTCTAGCAGAAACTACCTTGTTTATATCATTAAGCTCATTGATTATTGACATATGGAAATCAAACAGCAAATCATTTTTCTATTGCAATGAATTTTCAAAACCAACTAATGATTCAATGGATTCAATGATAGGCAAATCTGTGACGTGAGATGTGTCTCATTTGACTGACTCACAGGTAATCAAATGCCGCTAAAAAGAAATTAAATTTAATTGAGAGTAAAAATAGTTTCAATGATATCTACTCTTAGTCTACTTATTTTCAAGGAGAGGAAAAAGAAGCTTGCTAAATTGTACATGCATTTTCTAATTTCATGAATCATTACTCTGCACATCACTGGTTTGGCACAGAATATTCATTGAAGAATTATTGGCCTAATGTTCGCAATTATTAGACCTATTTATTTGAGCTGAACTTTATTTCAAAACTCATTGGAATTGAGTTCATATATAAAACATTTTGATAAACATTTGCGAGAAATTAATCAAAAAGTTTTTGTAAGAGAAATCTTCTGTTAAAACATTTAAACTTCAAATATCTCACAAATGATTTATCTGTCAATTCTGTTCAAACAAAACAATTTTAAATAGTTTTCAATCGACGAATACGTGTTTGGATATTATAAATGAATATTCATTTTCTCGGTTTATGTAATTCGAGTGATTGAGAGATATTTTACACTTTTGTCAAAGTTTTGTCAAATGGATTAATACGTGCGAAACATATTCATTGAAGAACTCAAAACTATTGCAGTTATTATCGATTGGATTGAATATGAAATAATGGATACTATAATAAGCGATGCCTTCTGTTTGTGTTAGAGAATTAAAAACCCGATATAAAGTGATTCGTAGATTTGTGCTAGTTCTATTTATTCCGATTTGCGTGCTTTTGCTATATTGTGCCATTTATGCCACTTATTTGACAATTGATACCTGGAATTGTCAACAAATGGATACTCAAAATACTATTAGAAACCAATCTTTTAATGGACCGAATCATATCAAATGTCATACAATATTGGACTCAATTAGTGGACAACTCTCCCATTATATACCTGAGCGTAAAATTCTTCTAATAATACGAACTGCTTCTATGATAAATACTTTGGGTACTTACATAAGTGCCTGGGTCGCTATATATAAACTCTCTTTTCTACCAATGGTATGGTTATCCATAGTATCCCTGGCCAGTTTCTTCATAACACTCAACTTCAGTATAGTTTACGGGCCAATGACCGGTAATGACCATTTTTTTGTTAAGATATTTAATAATTATTCCGTGACTTTAATGTAAGCGCTTTTAGATTAAATCGCAGGAAGTTTTATATAGCATTCAATGATTACTCATTTTATAGGAGTGCTATTAAATTACTCAATCGTAGCTTAACACTTGATTATCTATTTGATTCTTGGCAACGCGTTGACCTAGCTTAGTTTCTGATTATTACATCACTTAAGTAATCAAGTAATCAAAATAAGTGTTCAAAATTGAATGCTTAAAAATAGAAACTAATAAATACTGGAATTTCCTTTAAACTGCTTTAACTGCTTGTTACATTACGCAATTTAATAGTTTATAGCAATTTGCTAGTTCAGATGGTAGTGATTTTCTAGTAAAGCATTCAATATGTTTCGGATCAATAGCTTTGCAATGAAATTAAAGAATTGAATAAAATTTTGAAAGTTTTGAACTTTAAAATAGTTTTGTTTGTTTGTAGGCATAAATAACTTCGAATTAGTGCCGATATTTATTGGACTCGACTTACACCCAATGATTGTCACATCAATTGTGTTGGCATTAGATTTGTTAATAACTATTATCTCTGTTTCTCTTATTATCAGTGGTTATAAAAAGAGAAATTATCAATGAATTCAATGTCAAGTATTGAGTCGATTCGTGAATTTCAATAAATAAAATCAATTTTCAACTAATTTTAAAGATTTAATTTTGAAGTAATGTAAGTGTGATAATGACCTTGTTATTCTATTTTGGTCCTGGTAATTGATGACTCTCTTGTGACAACCAATGGTAACATCAATATTGGAGACAAAGTCACGAATTTGTGCAGAATTTAACCAAATTCTTGAGTCTTAAGAGACGCCAAATGTTTGTTTGTTTTACTCAGTTTGAGACCAATTATTGCGAAATTAAGGAAATATTAATAATTAGCGAAGAAATGATCGATAATTGTAATAATCTTATCACTAATAATGATAATGAAAGTCATTTTAATATTAATTGATTATTAGTTTGAGTAATATTTGTGACATTCATAGCAATGCATTCAATGATAGTCTAAACTCTAAACTCCTCCTAAAATTCAAAATTCAAATCAGGTTTTGGATCAAACATTGCACTCAAACCACGAAATAAACCATTTGTTGACTCATTTAAAGGTATAAAGACTTTATGTTTATTTACTTTTAGGTATTATTTAATAATTTTTATGTCAAATCATTTTATCGATTCATACAAATCACTGAAAAAAATGCTTTAATTTTTGCCAAATCTCTCATATTTTGACTGAATTTTGATTGAAATCTGTTTACAAATATTTCAAAATTGTTTTGATTTGTCTCTCATCTGATCTAATCTCTCGTTAAACACATATTTCATTAAAAGTGAGTAATTTTTGATTAGTTAATAATTATTGAGTTATAAGCAAATTATTCATTGATTTTATGATTATTTTATAAGAGTTTGCAAACGATGTCTGATTCCGAAGTAATCGCAGATAACTGGAAAAGAGAACAGATATTGGGTTCGGGAGGGTTTGGTATCGTCACTCTTTGGCTCAATTTGGACACTAATCAGAGGATTGCTTTGAAACAGTGCCGATGGAGTGATGCCTCCTCTGGGATGACACCAAAACACAAGTATTTCCCCTCTTTTTATGGCAATCATTTATTCTGTGGTCACTTCTAGAGAGCGATGGAAACAAGAGGTGGATATTATGCGCCGATTGGACTGTCCTAATGTAGTCAGAGCTGTGGACGTGCCGTCAGTGTTGGACTCTCCCAAATCAGATCTTCCTATTCTGGGAATGGAGTACTGCAGTGGTGGTGATCTCAGAAGAGTTCTTAACAAACCTGAGAACTCTTGTGGACTGACCGGACCAGAAGTGCGACAAATTCTTCGTCAGGTGTCGTCTGCCGTCGAATATCTTCATTCAAAGCGTATAATTCATAGGGACTTAAAGCCCGAGAATGTTGTCCTTCAGCCGCAAACAGACGACACTATTCTATACAAACTGATAGACTTGGGTTACGCCAAAGAGTTGGATCAGTCAAGTCTTTGCTCGTCATTCGTGGGAACCCTTCAATATTTAGCCCCCGAACTATTCCTTGAGAAACAGTATTCCAGTGCTGTCGACAACTGGAGTTTTGGTCTTTTGGCGCACGAGATAATAGTCGGCAGAAGACCTTTTCTGCCCAACTATTCTCCCGCGCAATGGATACCAATTGTGTCACGAAAGTCATCGTCAGATATCTGTGCAAATGTGGACAAAGACGGAAAGGTTTCCTTTTCGCGCACAATATCCCAATACAACCAAATTTGTGGTTCACTTAAATTCAATTTAGAGAACTATTTGCGGGTCAGTCCTCTTATTCTTCCATTTATTGCGACCATTGATTGACTCATTCTCTTTACATTCAGATTGTATTGGAATGGGATGCGAAGAAAAGGGGCGGAAAAATGGTGTTTCAAATGTTGACCGATATTCTCAACAAATATATCGTCGAAGTATTTGTCATCAATACTCTGGAGAGCTATTCATATGAGATCACAGAAGACACTAAACTATTAGATCTCCAGCTATTGATAGACTCAAACACATCCATTAATTGCAAGAATCAGTATTTAGTTCTTCCCAAAGGACTGACACCACAAGAAAGTATCGGAAAACAGATAATCGAGACCTGGTATAAGAAAGATCAAAACAAAGACTTCCAACCGATCTGTATATTAATGTTTGACAAATCAAAAGTATCTGAATATAACTCCTACTCTGCGTGTGTTATCCCGCCCTCAGTCGAGGAGATTATGTTAAACCCGACCCAAGCCATGGCATATGAGGAGCAGAAGAACGCGTGGAGACACTCCGTTTGGGTCTCACAACAAGCCATCAGAAAGTATAGGACACTTCACGAAGGATTCAAAAACTTTTTAATGAGTTGTTTGAGTGCACAGAATATAATGCAGAAAAAGGCGGCACAAGTGAACGTGGAGTTCAACAAACTGTTAGCCATCGCACAGTTCTTCAAGAACTCAATTAAAGTAAATCTGGAAAACTGTGAAAAGTGTCGAAACGTTTCGTCATCTCTTCTGCGATCATCCAAAGAGTCATTAATAGAGTTGAGAGAAGTGTACGCCATGTCTGAAACGGTGACAAATCTCTTCTCGAAATCGCATTCATTTGTTTCGAAGGTAATCGACGCTCAAAGGAATCCAGTCTTCAATGCCTTCATTAAATCGAAACCAATTAACGAATCGATATCTTCGATATATAACGATATGCTTACAGTTTATGATCAGTTGAGGAAACGGCCAAAAGAGGATCGGAATAAGAAGTTTGATAACACAGTTATGGTTAAACTTCTTTGCGATTGTTTCCAATTAGAGGAGAAATTAATGAAAAATATTTATTCTTATATTCGAAAACTGATTGATATTATGCTTCAAATCGAATCACATGAAAGAGACCTCGAATTGATTGACAAATCAATTGATGACTCGATTCAAAAACTCAATTCATTACAAAATAAAGTTCAAAATGATTTGTGGACTTATTTCATGTCCAGAAACGAAGTGACAAATGATGTCAATTCCAATGCGTTGAGTTCCTCGACAATGGGTTCTTCGCTCACAAACAGCGATCAGTTGATCAACGAAAACACATCACTCATGAAATCAATTGAGACAATTGTTTCGCGGATGCAATCACTTAATTCCAATTCAAGTAACGACTCTTTTGTCCATTTATGAAAAAATGACAAATTCTTAACTTTTGTTTTAATATTTATAGATTTTATTGAATACTATTTTAATTATTTTTCGTATTAAATAATATTAACATTAAAACTAATTTCACATAAGTTTGAAATGAAGTTATTTTATATTTATCTCTGTTTTGATTTATTAGTCATTGTTCTCAACTTCGTTATCATTTTTGATGTGATTCTGTTCTTTCTTTTTGTGGCCATATTGTGAGACACTGACTACCATTCCCTTCTGTTCAATAAATCTTGTGGCGTAAGCGGCGCCTCTATTCTCTCGAGAGGTTTCTCCAAAGAGTTTGTCCATACTTTCCGCTAATAAATGGTTTATTAAACGTTTAAATCGATTAGTGGTTTAGGTTTACCCAAACTGGTAGTGACCTCTCCTTTCGGTAGAAGTGTAACGTCGTAAATATCACAGAGTATAGCTTTGTCGAGACCCTGGTGCTGTTTTAAAGCTAATCGAAGCCATGGCGATGAAAATATAGACACATTCTTCTGATTCTCGATTTTAATAATAATGGAGTTTTGGACAACCATTTCATATTTGGTTAGTTTTTCGCCTTCTTTCGGGATTTTAAGAGCCCCCGCTTTAAATGAGTTGTCATTTCGTGATTTTGGTTTGAGGTGAGCGAAAACACCACAAAAAGTGAAGACTGACGATAAACACAGGAATACAAGTGATGACAAAAATGTGATTCTATACCATCGCAAGAGTATTGTCGATCTGATGGAATAGTTGGCGATTGAAATGTTACACATCAACAGAATCAGTGATATTAGAAGTACTTAAAGTTTAATACAATTAATATTTAAAAGTATTTTGTCTCAAATACCTGTCCATATGATGAACCGTTTGATAAAAATGACTCCTTTTGTTTGATTGAATGAATGGTATTCTTTGAACAGACGATATCCGAGTGTAACCAATAGATGAAAGGTTCCCGTCAAAGAACCTATAATTAGAGAGAGGAGGAGTGCCTTATACCACATAAGCCATTCTTCATCGGTTTTATATTCATAAGACTGACTCCAGAAATAACTGTTGAAAGATATGATATTAAAACTCAATAACCAAAAGGAAGCCCTTTCTATAGAATTCAATGAACTGTTGAGTTGATATTGAGTTCTCGGGGGTAAGTCTTCCGCATTGAATTCAAACACATCTTTGGATGAATCAAATGAGAACGCAGTCGGATAGGAAAGGTGTTGAATGTAAGCATTCAATGGATAGGTGTGTGAAATCAGTGAAGTTATGTTTGATATTTCTATACATCGAACTAATATAGAGGAGTCCGGATGGGGACAGTCGTGTGCCACTAGAATTGTCTTCACTTTCTTCATATTCTTGTCAGTAATGAATTTATAAACACCAATAAGAGGCACCTGACGGGACAGGTTCACTGTCTTCAAATCACCATAAATATCTTTATCATTTTCTGTCGGTGTTTTCCACGTGGAGGTAGAATTGGGTTTGGGTTGTATTGAATGCAAAGCCCAGAGTGGTCTCATCAATAGGGAAAGGATGAGCTCATCTTTTTTATCAGTTAAATCTATTCTGATGGAAGAGTTGTCATAATCGTATGCCAGTGACGGCTCCGATGCTATTATAGTGATGGCAAACGTATGTGAGATCTGTTGGTCTCGACCTCCCATTAAGAGTGCTTTCAATCGGCAACTGTTGGAAAGGTTTTGATATATTCCGTAAGCGATGACCAAAAGAAAGATAAGCCAAACAAAGACATTCAAAGTAGTGAACAAATGGAATATCTCTTTGTGTCCAATAATTATTGTTTTTGAGGAATTATTTGATAGATTTTCGTTCATTTGAGATAAATTCGGTTTAAATAATACAATGAAATAAAAAATATGATAATTTGTCGACATTTTCATTGCTATTAAACTCATTATCCGTTAAAAATATTTATTGAAAACTTATGATAAGTATCTTGACATTGAAGTTAGGAATATAATGTTTCAAATAGAATAATGCTCGTGCTAACTTAGCTTGTAACTAAAAGAATCTTCTCTAACCTGACCTCCGATCGATTGAATTGTTTATATTATAGTCATAACAATCAGACAATTTGTGTATTTATTTGTTAACTAAACAGAAGATTTTTATAAAACATTTGATTTCTTTAGGAAATGTTAAGATAACCACATTATGAACGTATGTCAGGACTTCCTGAACGTGAAACCACTTAATCCTAAGATATGAAATCATTAGTAAATCTCTGACATAACTAATAGACAAATATATAAAATTATCGTATATTTGATCGCAAGAAATGCTTTTCAGTTCATTAACAATAAATCCTAATTTGTTTCCGTCGTTTTCGCCAATCATTTGCTATTCTTATTGTTCTCCTATTGATTGGAGAGTCAGAGAAATTGAGGAACAGTTCAAATAATCAGAGCTTAGAAATAATTTGCTTTGAATTTAACTAAAAGACAAAGAAAAACATTTCACTATTTAGTAGTGAAATGAAAACTATTTATTTGTGTTTTACGCTTTGTTTCGGTGAGTATTCTGTAATTCAATTAAAATTTGCTCAAAAATATTCCGATTCTTACTTCAAATCAAAGTGCAAACAGTATTGAGTGAATCTGAATGTGAAGAGGAATGGCTACAATTTGGAGACAAATGCTTTAAATACCACAATGACTTAGCTGGAGCAAATTTCCATGATGCCATGTCCATTTGTGAGCGCACATATAAGGCTACACCCGTTACCATACACTCTGAGCAAGAGTTTGAATTCTTAACGAATCTGGTGTTTGACAAACAACACGCGAAGTACTCGGTTTGGATCGGTTTGATTCGTGTCAGCAATGAGTCATTCATTTGGTTCGACAGAAGTCCTCTTAATTACACCAATTGGGGACCCAATGAACCCAATAATTGGCATTCAAAGAACTATTGCGCTGTAATGAGCTCAGCCTCTACAGCGAGGGGCAAGTGGTTTGACGTGGGCTGTACCACAACTTATTTGGTTATGTGTCAGAAATATTTGATTAAAAGTATAAATCAAACGCAAAATGATTCGGATTCAAGTGATTCGATGGCTGACCAAATCAATATGCAATTGGAAGAGGAGATGGATATCGAGTCCACGTCTTTAGTCAATGAATTGAATTCACTTAAAACTTTGGGAAACGTTAACATCTTTTTAACGATTATTCTCTTCCTTCTACTCATCGGATCAGTACTTAAATACAATTATAACTTCACTTTCATTCGTCGCAATCGAAAAGACAGTGATTTCTCTTCATTTGGCAACACTTTGGACAGAAATTCTGACATTTGATCCAAGTTTAGTCTAATAAAAACACTCTTTCAATAGAGTATTACTCGAATGCAATGATTGATTCAAATGGTCTCACAATTTGTTTATACTTTAATAGCTTTCTTATTGTCCTGTATTTTACTGATCACTGCTCACAACTAAATTAAATAGTATTCTAAAGATAGGGCACACCATAGGGTACACCATAGGGCACATCATAACAATTCTGTACTCTTTAAGAATTTGGTTTATTCGACAATGAATTTGATTTGTAATAAGAATTTCATTCAAAATAAAAAATGATTTTCTATGAAATATTATATTCAGAATAAAAATCAATTATTCTTCTGATTTCTCGGCGACGACCAGCTATTAAGTGGCGGCTCCCGTCTTAGATCCCGTCTTAGAACCAGTCTTCGAATCACTGGATCCACTCTTTGGGGCAGCACTGGAGTCGGCACCGGTTGAAGATCCTGTCTTCGATCCTGTTTTTGATCCTGTCTTCGAACCTGTCTTTTCTGCGCCCGAATCAGCTGTCGTCCCAGTCTTGGAGCCGGTCTTCTCGTCTGTTGTTCCGGTCTTTGAGCCAGTCTTCGATCCTGTCTTTTCTCCAGACGACGACCCAGTCTTTGATCCGGTCTTCGAACCAGTTTTTGATCCGCTCTTCTCCTCAGATGCGGGTTTACCGGTCGACGAACCACTCTTATCAGCTGTTGAGCCAATGGCTGAACCGGTTCGCGACGCTATCACTTGAGATCCACTTTTGGAACCACTCTTTGCACTTCCAATTGAAGAGCCCATCGCTGACCCCGTTCTCGAAGATACAACTTGTGATCCACTTTTGGAACCACCGGAGCCAAGAGAAGAGCCCGCAGAAGAACCGGTACTACTGCCGCCTAACGTTGAACCCATTGCTGAACCACTTGAGGAGAACGCAGAACCGGATGTCGATAGCGAAGAACCAGCACTGGAGCCAAGGGATGATCCCATACCAGAACCGGCGCTCGAATCAAATTTAGATCCAGTACTCGAACCCGTCTTTGAGCCCGTCTTTGAGCCCGTCTTTGAACCAGTTTTAGAGCCAGTTCCTGAAGCAGATCCGGGAGCGCCTAATATCTTTGAATCTGATTCCTCTCCAACCTTAGAACCCGCTGCTGACGCCGACTCATCCATTCTAGAGGTAGCGGTCGCTTCTTCTGTCACTTGCGACTGAGGCGGCTGTTCTTCCGGAGGCTGTTCACCAGAGGCCGGGGGTGGAGACTCTTCTGCTTTCTTGGATCCACAGCAACCCATTGTATAACACTGACTGAGATAATGCAAAAACAGGACAATACAAGTGTTCAGAAGTGATGTTATCTCTTCGTCGACTGACTTTCGTTTGATTTCTAAACGGTTCGAAACTTTTGAATTCAAATTTTAATTCAATCAAATCGCGTGAAAAATAATAATTTTTCTCATTTCCTAACAATAGGTAACAAAATCTAAACTAAACTCAATGCGCGAGAAATCACGTATTAATACCTATTGTTAACTATTATTAACTTTTATCTAAAGATGTGGTCATTCATTGAATATTGGATTCAATTAAGTGATAAACCATTTATTTTTGACACAATTTAAAACGACTTTAATATAACCCTTTAATTATTGTCAAAATTGTCGATTCTGTGGATTAATGAAAACTGCATTTAATATAACTATAGATAAACGCTTTTATGTCATAATCGCAAATATTAAACAATTTTTGGTGAATTCCATAACATTTCACTTAATTTAAAATTAATTAACAAAAGAATTTTAAAAATTAAAATCTGATTATAAATATCTTACATCCGTTTCCACAATAAAGTGATTTAAAACTTCTTAAAACTGTTTTTAGACTTTAAACTCTCGATTAAATACATGGACTTAACATTAATCCTAATTATTATTCTTTTAATTCAATAGAATTTGAGTCCAATTATAATGAAATATAATCTAAACTATGATTAAAGACATTTAGTTTTAGAATGTATTGAAGAGAGAGAAGATTGGAATCAATTAATTATTAAGTGATCCAAACATATCGATATTCACTTTAAAGTAAACGTAAGGATAGTATTCTTGTGAACCAAAATTAAGGCCCGGAATGTCATCAATAGGTCCTTGAGATATAGAAGTGTCCAAATGGGCGTACAATTGGTTTAACACATCGCGGAGTTTGCGTTGACTTCGTTTGTTTGGATGTATTAATACCGATAAGAAGTTGACGGGCAGTCCATAGCGGAGGACAGACTCAACAAAGAGTCGAAGGGCTTTCACGTGAATCCAAGCGATGAACGCCTCACTGAAGTTGACTTTAAGCCAACGAAGTAATATCTGGTACTGACGTTTCATATCGTTCTCCAGTTTCGCGATTTCATTCTTTCCCGCAGTTATGTCCTCTTCGTTGTATTGGAAGTCCCGAACAATAAACTTGTTCTCTCGCGCGTGTGCTTTGAACTCATCCACCACTTTATTGAAGAGAGTGACAGAGAACAGACCATGGTCGTGGTCCTCAAAGATCAGGTGCGAACTGCGCGGAACAATCATATCCGTCAACTTCTCGTACTTCTGCTGCCAGTCTTTAAAGTATGCCTTCGGAACGACCACCAAAAGAGTGGTCAAGTATTCTGAGCCTAAGACAAAGTTTTCGCGTTTGACTAATTCGCTTAAATTGCGGACCAATAGAGAACCGGTTTGTTTCCTCTCTAATGACTGCAGATTTCCTCGAAGATTGTTATACGAAGAAGTCTTGGACTTCATATCGGTATCGATTTGTCCGATTTGTTTGTTTATGATGTCCTGCAGTGACTTTAATGACTGTTTTATCGGATATTTTGCTAAATCCCACTGAAATTTGGTCACATATTGGGCCAAATCCTGTCCATTCGCCTGAAGATGTTCTCCGATCACCGATTGATTCTTGTCTTTGGTGTCGAGTGTGTCGGCTATGGCTGCGGCCAGTTTGCGACAAACGCTCTCCACATAAGTGTCCAATTTGTTTAAGTCATCCGACAGTCCCACCAATTGGTCCAAAGTTCCCACTTTTAGGTCTGGGATATGAAACTTAAAATTCTTGCAGAGATCAGTCTGACGGCCAGTCATCGCATTTAGGGATTCCCACGTCTGTTGACATGTCTTCTCTCCCGGGGCTGATATCAGCCAATACTCCATAGCAGACATCGTCGAGACTTAATGGTAACCAACGGATCACTGAAAAGATAAGTCGATAGACCTCTCAATTAGTGGGCGTTTCTCACAGACACCACATTCCAGTCGTTCCCACATTTCGTTACATTTAAATATTAAATCAATTTTACAAATACTTACAAATCAATTAAAATCGAGTTTTTGTTATTTAATGATTGAATTGATGTCTAAATTACGTGAAAATTATTAAATTATGAGATAATAGCCATTAAATAACAAACAACACATCAAAACACTTATCAATATTTACATAACATTTAACACTATTTTGTGTCGATTTAATTGTCACGTGATTTGGGATACATTTGTAATATTCATTCATAAATAATGTTATGAAATACTATTATCTCAATAAGAAAGTATAGAAAAGGGAGTGTTTTTTGAGCCAATATTTATGAATGAAATCTAAGTCAAGGTTCAAACTTTGCTGCAATTGATTTGTTTCGCATTTAATGTATATTTAATTGTGTTTTAAATATATTTTATTATAAGTTACTAAACATTTGATTCATTTTAATATAAATTTAGATTAAATGTCTTCAAAAGCGATGCAATAATTCAATGACTTCTCCACAGAAACCAGACTTTTATTCAACGATAATAAGCGCTCAACAAAATGATTGTCAGTCTAATTATGGCACAGCATTTGTCCTCTACTTGGATGGTATTAATGGTCTGACTAATTATCTTAGGAATGAGGCCACCAATAAGTTGGACACAATCGGAACCGTCAATATTGAGCCAAAGCTCGTCAATGGAGTCAATACTCTTAAGAATTGTGTCGAAAGACTGCTAACGATAACTCATTTTTGCGATAATAACAACGAAGACGATTGTGTCGATTCCAACAGTGATTTGGTCTCAAAACTAAGTCAGCACTCAATCGATGAAATAGATTCACATCAAAGCAATGAAACTGAAGATTCAGAGGTCGAAAGTCATGGTTCCAATGCTATCTTCTCAACGAATCTTCAAAAAGCACTTAAAGAAAATGCATTTTTAAACAAAGTATTTGCCACTCGTTTGAGAGGAATCGCCGATCCCTTCAAAAGGGCTTCCCTTAAACTGGAACTGCAACGAAGAATCGCCGAAAACATAGAATTGGCTAAAAATAAAGACAAAGAGTTGTATCATTCAATGCATTTACAGCAACGAAAGACATTGGAATTGGCGGCCAAAAAGTTAGTACAACAACAGAGTGTCTTAAATCTGGACAACGAGTCAATGATTGTTGACAACCAAAGCCAACAACAACTCTACGCACAGATACTAGACTTTGAGTCTAAAAACATTGATCTCAGCCAACAGTTCCGATGTCTTAGTCTTACTCCCGATAAGTCTGTCTTCACTCAAATAATAATCAGAATTCTTAAGTGCAAAGAACATCCTCTGACGCTATGGATCGACAAATTCCAGACACAAATCATTCATATAATCAATCCTTTACTCAAACAATATCTTAGAAGAAGAAGCATATCCTCAGAAAGTATTGGAAGAAGTTCTTCGTCTTCCTCTTCATTGCAATCATTGAATTGTTTTGATTTAATCGATGAAATGGATATATCTATCAGTGATGTCGAATCGGAAGCACTGATTCGTCACTTCACTCACATATCCACTGATATATCCTTATCTCACGAAACGATTACTTTAATGTTGTCTTTAATAATGTTTGACAATCAGTTGTATTACAAACCATCTAATTATGAGTTGTGTCGGGAACAGCATTATTTGGTCCACACTATTGTCTCCCATTATTTATATCCTCCGCTTTGGACAGCATTTAAATATTTATTTCGAATTGTTTTCTATAAACACGAAAAGGAATTAAAGGAAGGAATCAACGAATTCTTGAAATCAAACGAATTGGTCGAAGAATTTGGAGATAATTTTGAGGAGAATGTCTTCGATGAGACAATCGCTTCACTTAAAAGTCTCATTGAATTGCAATCTCCGTACGAAAAGCTCAAATCAATGGTTCGTTTGATACAAGACTTGTGTTCAAAACTAAAGTCCAATTCTGAGGACTCATCAGAGATATCAGCCGACGATTTAGTGCCCGCTTTATGTCTGGCAGTCGTGAAATCGGGTTTCCATCCATTGATATCTGAATGCTATGCCATCGAACAACTCGTCGATCAGAAGTATTTGTTGGGCGAAGAGGGCTATTGTCTCTCATCCCTTATGACAGCTCTGAAGTACATTCAAATGCATTCTTCCTCTCATCCAAATGGAGATACTGTTCAGTAGATAATGAGTTGTGATATTCATCTTTGATAATCAATTTAGAGATTAATACTTCCGTTTGATATATGCCTTAATCAGGGATTTGTTTGCTTTTATTTAACGATTTACTTATGACTAATCATTTTCAGTGATTTAATAAAATGTTTTTCTCTTTGCTTTCAATTTCTTTGAGACAACATTTAAAGCATCAGTTAATGCACTTAAGACTTATAAGGGGCTAAGTTTTAAAATATGTGCTCAAATGATAACAAATTGTTTTTGCCATTTGATTGGTAAGTATTGTGTGTTTCTATGACAACGAGATTGGGATTTAATGCAAACAAATGAGATCTGACAGCAATGAAGTGAAGATAATTGGAACCGATTCACACATACCATGACTTCAGCCAAAGATGATGAGACTCTACCACTCGGAGTGTTTTTGGTTAAGTCTGACAGTAAGGAAGAGAAGCTGTTGTTTCGGTTCCCCTACAGTATTGATGACAAGAAGGAGTCGATTGTCAACAAACAAAACAAATACGCGATTATCATCACTGAAGACACTTTCAATAAGGACGACACCAATACGATCGACAAACCCATCGGAAAGGCCCAACAAATGCCCTCCTATTCAGATCTCACTTCTTCGATATCAACTCAAATAGTGAACACTTCCACAAATGAGACCATCGCTAAAGTGATTGGAATTACAGATAACTCTTTTTCAAATCTGTTTGCTGTCAATCAAAAACTTTGTGGACATAAGTTTGAACTCAAAGTAAATGACATCCGATTTGTTGGACATCCAATGGTTCTGACGCGCGGACAGAAAGAGCTCTTAATATTCAACGTTGTGTTCGCTCTTAAGGCGAACGCGAGTCACGACATCGTCGACTGTTATCACGAATTGAGTCAAAAGATTGCAATCGGTTTGCATTACGAAGAGAATCGATGCGGATATCTGAGCGCTGAGACCAAACTCATGATTGCTTGTCACGATGAGGTATCGGCGATGCCGGAGGACAGTATGCACGAGGAATCTCCTTATAAACTGATTTTAGGCAAAAGCAGATTAGCTAAAGATTTGAAACGAGTTTACGAGAGTCTGTCCACCACTGGTTTGGTCCGCATTCGACTTAATCGTTGGATTGAAATTAGTTTTTGTTTACCACAGAAAGTGCACCGCCTTATGCTTAAGACCCACTGCAAAGTGCCATCAATTAGTCCCCAGAATATCAATAAATGTCTACAACTTCTGCGACCATATCATGCGATTCTACTTCTGGTAGATATTCAGGAACTCTTGGATTCATTACCACCGGATTCGTCGCCGGCTTTCATACGTGTAGTGAGAGTCGCAAATCCTATTAAGAATTTGTTGGAATTGTCAGCCGATGCAGACATCACTCTCTCCCAAGTGTTTCATATTGTGGCACAACTGGTCTATTGGGCCAAAGCAACCATAATATACCCCTTATGTGAAAACAACGTCTATATTATCCATCCATTGGCGCCGACTAATGTTGACTCACCATTAGTCGAGAAATTTGAAGAGAGATTTCCCGGTCCCGACTCTCTACTCAAATATTTGTCCAAATTCTCATTGAGTATGTCTTTGAGTCAATTACGAAACCCAATGGACGCCCCCTATCAACAGGTCCAACAGGTATTCAATTCTTGATTTGTTAATGAATTTGATTATAATGTTTGTGTAAACGAAAGGTGCAAATAGTTGTTTGGCTGCTTCAACACCGACTGCTTCTGGAGTTACACACATATATCTATTTGGTTCCACTCTCACAGTCATCGCCTTATATAACACAACGGGTATCACAATCACAGTCAGAACGGCCACAAAGTTCCCTAACAATGACTGACGTGGATGTGGTCGAGTTAAGTGTCGGCAGTTCGTTCCCGAGTGAAGATTCTTTGGCCACCAGTCCGGCCAATGCGACGAGTCTTCAGCACTCGAGTAAAAGCACTTCAGAGGACGACTTATCGTCTTCACCAAAGTTCTCTTCATCTTTAATGGAAGAGACGGGAACTGCTCTGCTTCGAGATATAGGTCTCTCACAGTCAGAAATTGAATCTATTCTTAGAGTGCCGTCCAGTAAGAACTTGGAAGACCTCAAAATGTTTGCCAAACTTTGTCCGTATTTTAATGGAAGACATCATTTGGAAGATATCATGTATTACGAGAACGTAAGACGCGGACAGCTTTTGGCTCTGATCGACAAGTTTAGAGATGTGCTCTTCACCTGTCAATATGAAGACACCGCCGTCTCTGAGTTGTGTCCCTATAATCAGATCACTTGAATTCACTTTTAGACCTATTTTTTAATCTATAGTTTTTTAATAAATTTTTATACAAATTCTGTAAAAATAATGTTTAGATTTACTATTAATTTACAAACAAATGGTTGTTATCTCATAAGAAATGCTCTAATTTTGAGAATTTGTTATTAGAAGTGTTGAATGTCTTTAAAATTAATCAAATATGAGATTATTTGTAATGATTTATACAATTCTTG
Organism: Ceratozetes gracilis; assembly: GCA_034694965.1. Classification (NCBI taxonomy): domain Eukaryota; kingdom Metazoa; phylum Arthropoda; class Arachnida; order Sarcoptiformes; family Ceratozetidae; genus Ceratozetes; species Ceratozetes gracilis. The sequence goes on from JAQIWF010000009.1 coordinate 25,592, forward strand.
AATCAAAGTCAGAGCAAATCAAAGGAAAACATTTCATAAAATGATTTATTAATTAAAACATTTTTTGAGTAATTATTGCAATGAAGAGACGGTTCCACTGTTTGGATGAAAAAGTATGCTTACAATCGATTTTCTCTTCAATCTGATGGCAGAGCATTGCTATCATCCCTTTCCCACTGCGATGTAGGCGCTCATTGAGGAAAGTCATTGCAGAGAGCAGTCGATGCCCAGCACTCACATCACATCCTATGCTCTCATGTCTTCTCTCACAAAATCATACGTTTTTCTCAGCGATTACTATATAGTTATTTATATAAACTTTTCCCTCAAATCCATACCTTTTTATGAAAAATCAAATTAAGATAAAAGTTGGTGTAATTGGAAATACATGAAAGTTGCTTACTTCAATTACTTCAATTACTTCAATTACTTCAATTACTTCAATTACTTCAAACCCTGTTCTAATATGAAGTCATACACTTTGTGCCGGTTGTCATGCATTATATTGACGCTGAATATAATGACGAAATGTTTGGCCTTATCTGAAACAAGCGGTAAGAGTGGAAAGACTCGTCTGAATGCACTCTCTATTCAATGAAAGAATATTTTACATTCAATTCACTTAATGTTTGCATTTATACAAAAGGTTCTGATTTGGATGACCGGTGCAATCGTACGGTTGAAATCTACCAAACAGTGTCCAGTCCTCCCGTCACTGACTTGAATCGAGGAAAGCCATTGCACTGCACGTATCGCATTAAAGTTCGCCCCCAAAGAGATGACTGGATTGTCTTCGTTCGCTTCACTCGTATGAGAGTGGGTGAACCCAGTCCTCACAGACAAACCTGTGTCGGAGGATATGTTCAGGTTGTGGACGGCTATAGAGAGACTAATCACTCAAATAAAGACCATTCAGGTGAGCAAAAGGTTTTACTATAGACCAGGACTTTCTCACAGGAATACCTATTCCAGAGACATAAGGGGGAAGGGATTAGAATGAGGCAACTTTCTATAGATTCTATCCCCTAAAAGCTCACAAATTTTGCTGTTCCAAAGATCATTCACAAAAATTCTTCGACTGAAAGTAAAGGTCATTTAATAAATGACCAAATATAGATTCTAGGTAGCGATGGGCTAATCCCTTACAACATCGGAGCTATAGATTTAAATCACTTTATATTATATTTTCAAAAGTATTGAATTTGGAGTCAAAATATATGATAATAAATGTAAATAAAGTCTTGTGATTTGCATACCCTGTGCTTAACTGACTTTCGGTGTGTATGATAGGGTACTACTGCGGAGAAATCGATACTCCAAAGACTTTTATATCGGAAACGCCATACGTTAAGGTTGTGTTTCATGTGGACAGCTATCAAATCGATAGCTATATTCAATTCGATGCTAATGTGGAACAACAGAATTCAGTCAATAGTCGTTATGGACAGTTTCATCAGCTCTACCCACACAGGAGAGGTGTTGCTGTCGCCGGCACTTATTGCGAGAAGACCTACCCTGACTGCTCCCCCGGACCGCGTTGTACACTACAATCTCCCGGTTAGTTCTCTAATGCATTAATATTTATGGAGAATAAACTGATATTATTATTGCTATTGTAATCAGTTTATCAGCTTTTTATCATAAATGAATAAAATGCCATAAAATGACATTTCTTTCAAAAAAAAGACAAATTTATCGATTTTATAGCAAACCGTTTGTAAGGTTTGAAATTTTAATGTAATCTAAAGTCTACTGATTTTATTGGGAATACTTGAGAATCAAATCCATCAAAATTGTAATCCGATGTCTCGTAATAAAAGTAAAATACATTTCTTTTTATTAAAGGTTTTCCTGGAATATATGGCCGAAACCTCCGGTGTAGGTCTGTTAACATTTTATACAATAATCTCACGTCTCATAAGATTGAAGGACAACAGAGAAGTCCATTCTAGGGATGAAAATGACACTTAGTTTTGATTATTTTTCAAGAATTTTTAGATCTCGTTATAGACTTAATTCAATATAAGAAAAATAAACACATTTTTGGCAAAATTTCAAAGTTGTGCTGATTTTATGATTTCTGGGAAATCAGAGGAAATAACATAAACTTTATATCCCATATGACCGCCACTGAGAGACACTTCAAATACATTTTTCTTGTTATAGTGGGAGAGCTGTCACTTTAATGTAGAGTCGCGGATATTGCACTCATCCTTGTTCTCTGTGTCTCTTTGAGTCTCCCCTCTCTTCCCCTCTAATCTATTTTATATAAAATTAAACATTTTTCTGCTTTTTGGTTACATAAAGTGAATGCTTATTAAATACATTTGTTGTTCAGATACCACCTGAACGCCAGACAGAGTTTTGTGGGCTTAGAGCTGAGCGCGTTTGACGTCGACGGACAGGCCTGTGATAACCTGTTAATGTGTTTTCCACGTCCAGTCAGTACCAAACAAAGTGAATGTCCGTTTGATTACGTGCGCATTTATGACGGGGCCGACGAATACAGTCCCATCATTGCAACCCTGTGTGGAAAGTAAGCGAATAGAGTGTATATAATTGCATAACTGTGTGATCACATCATTGGCCGCACTCTTAAACATTAGGCTGATTGAAGTGATGCTCTTCTCTAATAGCTTTTGACGATTACTTCTCTCAACTAAACATTTTTACTGCACTTTATTTTAGAGGACGCATCAAATCGAGTATAATATCGTCGACGAGTAATATGTTAGTAGAGTTTGTCACATCTCCAGCCGGTCCTCTTCTCAGCACTGGCTTTCATTTTAAGGCTGACGCTATCATAGATACTGGTAGCTCTAAATCGATGCAGGTATGGAAGGGCTTCTTTAGCCGATCCTCTTTTATAAAAGCTAACAATGCTTTGAAAAAAGCTTTTCAAATACTCTTTTAATACTTTGAGTCGAAATTCCTTTCAAAGACTTCTTTTAAGAATACAAAGTCTTATCAGAACTCTTGCATTGAATCGTCAAAAGTGAATATTATCTCAATTGTGAATTTGAGAAAAGATTTCAACAAATGAATAAATTTATTATTATTTTCAATTCAATCAAAATGAAAGCTACAAATTTGAGTTCAGCACAGAATAGAACAGAATAGAAACGAAGGCAATAGAAATGATTATAAGTGTTATTACTTTCGAAATAAATGAATTATTTTCCTAATTGTAGTGAAGTTATGCAAACTGATGATCACTACCACACTTTGTTTGCACTTATGAGCACCGGTAGGGTATGAAAGGAAAGGAATTGTGAGTTCATAATAAACATTTGGTGGCGATATATCAAAATGTATTTGAGTTATCCTTAATATAAGTAACTCACGTATAGTATAATACAGTATATATTTATTCAATGATTCTCAATAAATAATCTCTTGCGAGACTCTACCGTACAGTGAATCCGCTCTACCATAACGGAGAGCACATTCTGTGCTAACATTGAGTGGATAAACCCCAAGAATCGCTTCTTGTAATTCATTTTTTTAGGTTTCGTATCAGATCTCACAAACAGATGTTAAAAATGCAAACTAAAGACTTTCAAAGTATATCTCAAATCATAGATATTTTTCTCACTGAAGAACTGTTTTCACGCAACGAATTCTTGAGTTCTAAGAAAACTATTACCAGGGGATGGATAAGGTTGGCTAAGCAAATATAATATAGAAGCTTGGTCATCCTTGAGCCCATTGCTGATATGAACAATTTTCCTTTTTCAATTATAGCTGAATGATAGGATTGGTAGTTGTAATCATTAGTTGCAAGTTGAATAAAAGAGCTATTGTTAAAAAGCTGATTATGTGTGGATTGTGGCAATAAAACAGTTCTCCTTTTGTCTGAATTTCTCTTCTGACTAATTCTGTTAATTATTTCTGTCATGAATTGAGCCCAGAATTGACAAAAATGTTGTGCTTTTTCTACCGAATCCAATAGCTATCAAATGGCAGTTGTATTTTGGAGAGAGAGTTGTCTTCGGAGAGCTCTGGTGGTAATGTGTTCGCACACATACGGTCGTGGTATCCGCCGAACACTACATGTCTTTATAAGTTCAGAGCGCGTGACACAAAAGATTTAATTTCTTTGGAATTTTTGTGGTTCCGCATCGAAAGAGTCACTTTATGTCAGGAAAGTGTTCGCATATTTGATGCCAACGACTCAGACATGTCAGCCCTAATGACACGACTCTGTGATATGAATAGACCTCAAGTAAGCCTTTATTCCAATCGTTTTACAAAACAATTCTCTGTTTAACACTCTTTGGAAAACTGTTTTCACTTTATGTTTGTTTTCATTTAAGTCTAAACTTTTTTAGTTGTCGTCGATTAGTCTTATTTTGAAATGTGATCTCAAAATGTTTTCTTTCTTTTCTCTTCTAATCTTTATTTTGTGTAACAAAAGAGCGGAAACATAAGAGCCAAATATGTGAGTACAGGACCGGCACTGACCGTACAGTTCTCGTCGCTAATCGGCTCTTTCGACGGCTCTTCACTGAACTATGCATTTGAGGTCAAACTGATTCATCCGCAGAATGATCCGGATCTCAATGACTTATCAAAGTCGTGTTCTAAACATATAACTCCGGACTCATTGACGTCGGGTTCTGTCACTTGGAATTACGAGGAGTTCAATAGAAGTGAGAGCACAGCCATTGTCTGCAATATATCATTCGATGCCTCATCCCTACAACACGGAAGGGTTAATGTCTCCATTCTTTCGCCATTTATGGTCACGAATTGCAAACAATGCAATGAATCCATAGCTCAGCCAACAGTCTTAATCTATCGCAGCACTGATAGGACACACCCGAAGTCATCTGAGCCACTCTGTTATTGTCAAATGTCCAGAATTGCTAACACATCATACGTGTTGTCAATTGGAGCGCAAATGATTATATCATTGCAATTGCCGGCCGAGTGGGGAGCACAGCATCGGTCGACCCATTATTCCGCTCCAATACAAGTATGTAATAATTCAAAAATGTCGGCATATTTCAAATGATATCTATTTGTTGTCTTCAATGTTATCTCATTTCCAATATAATAGCCTTAAAAACAAACAAATTCTTATTTTTTGCAAATATTTGACCAAAAGTTTGCTTTTGATATAAAAATAATTCCAAATAACACGAAAAGAAAGCTTTAGATTCCCAGGGATTCTGTGCTAAACATTTTTAAAACTTTTCTTTTTTAAGAAAAGAAAAGAAAAGTCAGGAAATATCGTAAAGACATCGCTTTAAGTGATTTTCAATGAAAGAGTTTTTGATAGAAATTGATGGCAGAAAAAATTGATGCAAACCTGAGTCACGAACAGAATTCAGCGATTCTTTAAATTTTCAATTTTGATGAAAACTTTGAATTCATTTTCGTTTTATTATTATTTGCAAAATATGGTCTACTCTTGAGATCAAAAGTTCCAATTTATGCTAAAATTCAATTATTGATGAGTTTTACACTCTTTTCGCCATCAATTGAGAGCTGAAAACCCAAATCTGTTTACTATAATTTGAATGCATTATATAAATGGCTTTCCATCCGTCCCTTTGCGTCGTTTGCATTATTAATATTTAAACAATTGATGACTGAATATCAAATGAGTTGAAATGAAAGACAATTTTCCTCAAAACTCTAATCAAAATACAAATTTAAAAGAAAAAAGTGATATATTTTTCACTCAATTGAGTTGTGTTTTGCTTCCAATAAGTATTTGAAAGAAAAACTTCTTTATATTAAATACAAATAGAGAAGAGCTTAGAGAGGAGTGGAGTAGAGTTGAGAATCAATTTTATCCTTAGAGTTGATATTTATTTGTCTAATATTTTATTTTCAGGTCATTTATCGATTTTTCAGTGACACTCGTTGTGGTCCAAACGAGATCCTTACGCCTCAACTTCAGGGCGAACTCCACTTCCCATTCAGTGCTGATTCAAATTTAGATAACAAATTAATTAAGTCTTCATTTTTGAAAGAATCGATTAATAGTTTATCATTTGATGCTATAAACTATCCTGTATTTTGTATGTGGAAATTACCCCTCTTTCCTCAATTAGACATTGCATTCAGTATTGGACAGCAGTTGAATTGCACCACAGATTCTTTAGTACTGTGGGATATACAGGTCTGTCCGCCCAGAACTGCACAGCATTCCATAGGAAGTGTATCGAAAGAGCCAAAGCAAACAACAAAGAATCCAAACCACTATCGAAGGGATATAATAATTAAGAGCGAAGACATATCTTCAGAGTACCGCCAAAGTGGTTCTGGTAATAGCTATTCGAGCTCAGTTATCACAATTTATTACACGAGTAGAGAACCGGCTCACAACCCATTCCTTCTGCTCAAATACACTCAACTCAAGCTTCTGATGCCGATCACATCAGCCGATCAATTGGTACCAATGGGTCGCAATTGTGAGTTCTTGTGCACAAACCCACCGGCATGTCTCAAACAAGAACTGGTAGGTCTCTCTCTATTCCCAAACATTAATTCAATTATATTTTTAAGTTTTCCAAACGATAAGCGTTTGCTTTAGAGATTTGACGCTTATTTTTATGGCGAGAAAAATATGTTTCTGTTGTGAAGAAAATGTCAAAACTTTTATAATCTAATAAATGATGTAAAGGCCTATCAATTGATATATACGTTAAGAGCAGAACATGTGCTAAAACACGATAAACTTTGAGTCTTAGCCCAACATATTTTTATTGAGTCTAAAATTCCGTTCATATCTTTTGTCAATAGGTCTGTAACGGAGTGGCCAACTGTCCTGTGATAGGATCAGGTAGTCGTGTGACTGAAGATGAAGACGAAACGCTGTGCAAAAGGAGCCCCTTCTGGTCTCTCCTTATGAAAGAGTCCACTTTATTGCTAGTGATGGGCGCCTCCGGTTTTATAATGCTTTGTTGCATAACATTCATCTCAATTTGTTTGTGCAAAAGATTGAAGAAAAAGAGACACAGATTTTGAATTATGAAATATGAGTCAAGTTTTGGAGAAATGTTGTTTTGAGTGCATAAGTGTTACGCCAGAGGAAAGCCACTGATAGGAAGCCACTGAAAAGATGTGACGCTTTTCAATAGACAAGCATTTGAATGATGAATCAGGAGTGCAATCGAAATGATTGTTCACTTTTTATTTGTTTTGCCCCAAAGGCTGTTCCCCAACACAACAAATATATTCCAATATTTTCTACTATTTGTTGAGAATTTAGTATAACTTAATGTTGAATGTAATGAACGAATGAATAAATTTGAGGCAACGCTCCACTCATTCAACATCGGCTCAGATTTTTCTCGTCTCAATCCGAAGCGACTGATAAACAGTTTAACGCTTTTTTTTGCCATCAGATTATATTTTGCATTCAATGCTCTGATGAATTGCAAAGTAAAGCCTCTCTCAACACAGCTCTGCCGCCTCTTATTCACAATGAGTTCATCAAATGATCTCTTTTTTGCTGAGTACAGGAGAGTGTGTATATGAGTGGATGTGTGTGTGTGTGTGTGTGTGTGTGTGTGTGTGAGAGAGAGAGAGAGAGAGAGAGAACAATGAGCTTGGAATACAATTCTTGGCACAAAACGACTTCTATTCCTAACTATCTATTGCTAACTGAATGTCGACTTCTTTTATTCAGTCGACTGTATATCTGTTTATTATTTGAATGGAGTGTGCAATGGAATGGCAGCTCTTTTTAATATTATCTAAACTGCTCTGAGCCAAAGTTAATGCAAAAGTGGCATAACTTTGACATAAGTGGCATAAATGGTTTCACTTCTTTCGTCAGCTCTAAGGCTTTCTTTTATTAAAGTCAGAAATGGGGAACACCTTTAGCTCTGAGTCTAATCAAAACCAAAAGAAATTATGTGAACCGAAAAACGAAAATTTTCAACAATTTCTCCCAATGTCTACATATTTGCCTTCAAAAGTCAATTTGAATTTCAATTAAAATGCTTTTGATTTTGAATAAAACCGAGGTTCTTATGATTAAATTGATCTAGACCATATGATTCGCTATCAAAATTTCAAGGCTTTTCATTCAAATTAAATTTTTACTAAAAATAATATATTCTAAGAAGTATTTCACAATTTCTTATTTGTTCTAGTTGATTAACTTTCGTTACTTAAAGTAAATAGAATAAAAACAAAAACCAACTTGTAATTTTCTATTTAATAATTCATATGTACTTTCATAAAAATATTGCATTAAATCGATAATTTTGTTTTATCCATCAACTTTCATAAGTCGTTATTTAAATATAATTGCAATTCAAAGAGAATTCTATAAAACAAAATAAAACACTTCATATGATTTGATTTTAATTTAAATAATCCTTTCGTTTAAATGAATATTCAATTCCATGAAATTATGGGAAAAATTCAATTCTTGGAACGTTATGTAAATTAAATTGAGTTCATCGGTAATCCAATTATTTTTATTCACTGAAATTAATGTATTGAATTGAATTCACTCATTATTTCGGCATAAATCATGTGATTATAGAGTTTAGAGGATTTCATTTGAATATCATTTTTCAAATTATTTTTCTCATCAAAAGTCTTCCAAAAGATTTTAATCCAATTTGATTGCAGACGAAAAATATTTTGGCAAAAGTTATGAAATCCAATATTGTATGCAAATTGTGAGTAATTTTGTTCTAAGAATTTGAATACACTCTTGCTCAACTTTAGATAAGCTCGAAACTAAGCTTCAAGAATAAATTAAGTCAAGAATAATGCAATTTAGTACAAAACTCGATAAATGTCTTGACATTCATTGACTACATTTGTTTAATTGAATAATTATTATTAGAAATAAGACAAACTCAAGTCGAGTGCTCTTATTTTAGCCACTATTGGACTGCCGACAGACTCTCTGCTGTGGTAGCGATCAATTCGGGTGAAAATTAATTTCGTCGCTTCCAATGGTTCAATACTTGTGTGTATGTGTGTGAGTGTGTGCTCTCAATTCGGCACCATTTGAGTCAAGCAACTCAAGTGAACAACTTTTGAGCTCAACTAATATATTATTATCGGAAAGTATTGATGCGTTAAAACATTTGGCCGTCAAATGAGTGCTTCAAAACTTTTATATTTAGCCATCAATTGTGTAATTAATTCTTTTATATTTCTTTTTCAATGGAAACTCAATTCCATACAAGACTTCAATTTTCAATAGACGTTCACATCGTCTCCAATGCAATACTGAAGTCAACATTGAATTCCAAATTGACTTCAATTTCAATGGATTATGATTTCAATGATTTGCTTTTAACGCAATCAACAAATAGCCCGAATAAAAATGATTTTTCAATTTATCTAAACTTAATCTTTATTTTCACCAAAACTCGATATAATTTTACTTTTTTTTATAAAAAAAAATTTGAAATTCAATCTGAAAATGATTTCGAAAAAATTGAATTTTCAAAAAGATTATAATTTCAAATTGAACACTTTTAAACCCAAGATGAACTAAAGTTAATACACCTCAGTTTTTTGTACTTGCATTTTTGAAAGTATTCTAACATCTATGGATTGACACTAAAGCATTTTGAATACATTATATCAAATAAGCAAGTAGATTCCATCTAAGCTAGGCAACAGTGATTTAGTCTCAAATTGAATTCAAGAATCTGAGAATTTTGTCCTTTGAAAGCAAGAAATGTTTTACTGATTCCAACGGGAATTTTATTTTAATTATATGAAAGCAGGAATGTGTGATAACGAGGGATCTAAAAAACATTTACCTGGGATTTGAAAATTTGCAAAATATTCCAAATGATTAAAAATAACTTAAAACATAAAGACTATAATTGTCGAGAATTTCAAATTCTTTAACAAAATACTGACTAGAATTTTGGTACCTTGCTCATCCCTGTTATAGTGGTAATAAAAGTATATGGAGTCGTAAATGATTTGGAAAAAGAGCCAAATCTCGGAAAGTGTGACATTTGATAATTATTATTGAAATTTATTTACGAAATAAACAGTAAATTTTGAGCACAAAAAAGTACTTTATTTGTGAGACAAAACACTTAACATTATCTCTACATTTAATTCCAATGAAATGGCGTTTTGAGAGTCCATTCAAAGCCAAATAATTTTTCTTTTATTTTATAAAATGTAAATCAAATTTAAATTTTCTCTGCAATCAATCACAGGAAGAGTAAAATAAAAGCATTTTTGATATGATTTAAATATTCAATATTTTCTCAAATTTCATGAGAATTGAGAAAAGCTTTTCATAAGAACTGATTTTATGATCACTTAAAATATAAAAATGCCATAAATTTTAATTTATTCCAAGATTTTAGACGTTTATTACCAAAACTTCTTAAAGAAGTTTCTCTTTTCAACAATTTTAGTGATAAAAGTTTAAAAGCAGTCGACTGTATCAAGGACATTTGGAATATTCTTTGTTTTACATAGGTAAACACGCAATTTCCAGATATAATTATGCGATAAATTTTATTTAACTTATTTTGAATTTGTAGAATAATCAGAATTTATCACCATGGTGTAATTTCATTTCATATCATTACAAATGTTTTTTAAAGATAAAACTTCGAGTCATTTATAAATATAATAATTATATTTTTATAACAGATATGAAACTAATGTTAATAGAATTTATATATAAATAAATGTGATTTAGTTTTGAATATTTATATAATTTACGAAAATATTTGCCTCAAATCATATTATATGCATAGAGTGAGGGACTGGCAATGGCTTGAGTTCAGGGGATTTGTAGAATCACTAGAAATGATCAGAACTGACGACTCAGAAAGTATCAGAACTCAAACTCAATAAACTTGCAATTTATTTGTCAATTAAACCTTATTTGTGCAGAAATTAAATGAATTCTTTTTGACAGAATATCCCTTCAATTGAAATGAGAGATCAGAATATGACTCAGAATAATGAAGTAAAGCTCAAGCAAAGGGTCGTCACTATTATTATGGATAAATGCATAAGAATTGAGTAACTTTTGTTACGATAGTCTTGTGACAAAAATGATGAAAATAGTCATTCAGAAAATTTGCCGCATTTTTCCACTTCGGTAGTCCCAAACAAATCATATTATTTTGGGGGTCAGAGCTCTGTTCACTATCAACGCTGATATTAAATCAATGAACTCAATAGAATGTCATTTCTATAATTTTTGCACTTCTATGAATTACCCTACTCATTCTTATGACTATTTTGTCAATGCATTGATTATTTGATTCAAAACGAGTGAAAAAACTGATGAAATTAGAGACAAAGAATTTGCTGAGACTTACACTAATAAATCACAATTTTTTGCTTCTTGTGATAAATATCAAGTGATGTCTGTTTTCGGAATTTTTACAAAAACTACTCCGAAGATATTTGTAAGAAACTCGAGTCAGAAGAGATATTTTTGTATTTTTTGCGTTGAATTTCTTTAGAGAATAAATGTCTGTTTGGTGTAGAAGTTGTAGAGAAATGTATAGAAGTTTTGATATAAACTTTTGACAAATGATTTCTGAATTCAGGCGATAAATAATAAATTTTTCATATAATAATTGATATGAGATTTTGTCGTAAAGTTTCAAACATTTATTCCATCCGAGGATTCAAGTATTGTATTATAAATTAAATTTTTGATTAAATTCTGTTATTTGACTCAAACTTGTTGTGAGAGTATTGTAATTATGATTTTGTTTAATAAAATATTAGAAATAGTTTATTATTAAAACTAATGATATGGCCATCGGCTGCGACTAAGCTCTGGTGCCGACCCTTATTACAGATGGAAAGCTAACAAACATTTGAGATGACATTAGAGTTCATTTGTGATATGAAATAACATAAATAATTAAAATCGTGAATATGATGTGCATTAGAACTGAATTAAGTCTAAAAGCATTGGATTCCAAACAGGGGTCGCCAACCACAGGGAGGTAAGGAGAAGGGAAAGGCAGATTTTTGGCTCAAACTTTAAGGGGGATATTTAGGGTGGGTAAAATTGTCATTAAAGACTTCATTTTGTCCTAAAATAAACCCAAAATAGCCATTTTTGGTTAAATTCGCTTAAATTTAATTAAATGCAGTTTAAATCTAGTTAAATTAACTTAATTAGCAAAATGACTACCTTTGACTGGTGACCATACCGAAGAGGTAGGATTTATTTTGCGTAATCCGAGGGCGCAACTCCCCTCCCCAAATGGTGATTCCTGATTTGAACCATAAGTAAGCCTAATATGAATACCAAATTGTAGTCAGAAATGATTTTTCAAATCTATTTTTTCGTTTTACGTTTACATCAAAAATGAGAATTTCTCTCAAAACGGATCAGCCTTTCAACTGATGGAGGCTTTAATTTGTTGTGTTTTCATAATGGATTCGGTGTCAAAATGAATAAATTTCAAAAACACTAATCATGTTATGAAGGAAAACAAACCCAAAGCATGACATTAAAACAAATTAAATTCATGGATATTATTCTTAATTAATGTTGTCTTTGACTAATATTTTTTGCAATTTTTATGTCATATAAGAGTCTGTCAAATGCAGTCCTCTTATTAAAAATACAATATTTTGATAGCATATGATAGGGAAAGCCATCAGAGATCAATGTTTTGTGGGAAACGACGTAATGATTGTGAAGTTTGCCTTTGAATACACTATTGATTAGTGTTTTGGTCTCTCTTAGAGTGAGGTCTAAATTAGTTGTCTTTTGATGTTTTGCGAAATATTGGTTCAAATTAATCGATGAATGAATTGTGAAAACAAATGAAATTTACTGAACGATAGATGTGTTTTAGTGTCTCATAGAGAGGACTGAGCGTAGGGTTTGTGTTGGAGAGGAAAAGTTAATTAACAAATGTCTACAAACAGATTAACAAAATAACATAAAACTGAATGCAAGTAAAGCTGGAGTGGGGTATGAGTTATGTGGTGCTGATGTGAAGTGCATAATAATGAATCATTTGGTGATACGTTTTCTGACATTATGTCACACAACAGATGAGACAATGAGAAGAATAGCCGAACCTCACTGTCATGTTCTCCACGACATTACATTCAAGTCTTACACCGAATATATGACAGTATATTAGGATCACATCCACTCTTATGAATGTGTTTTGTGAGTCTTTGAGGGATAACTCATTTCACTTTTCACACTCAAAGCAATTCATTTTCACTCTTCGATGAATTATTGAGTAATTAATTGCAGCACAAAATTGTTGCCACAATACACACAATAGCACTAGATTTGGGTCTCACCAACAGTCACACCGAAACCCAATTCTATGTCCAATTCTTGGGGTAAGTGAATAAAAATAAAACATTGTTCATTACCAAGTTCATTTTATTGCAATTATTCAATAAGCAACGACTTTAAATAAATTCTATTGAATATAACGGTATATCAAAGTCAAGGGTTAAGCGAAAATCAAGTGACAACTAAATTATGAACTGCTTTTCAATTTTTAAAAATTGAGTTTGAAAAGGATCATGCTTAAATTCGTCACTTCCTTTTTTTAACATTTTTAACTCATGCGATCTTTTGTGAAGTGAGCGAACTTAACGAACCCTGCTAAATTGTTAAACCTTTGAAATGAAGTCTAGACTCTATGTAGGGAAGGAATGCTTCATCGATCTCAATAAAATCGGAAGCATTTGAGGAGTTTTGGGTCTGGGATACCCTAATTCGGGTTTAATGTCTGAAAAAGAACTCTTTCCTTCATTTCTCCCCATTCTTCACAACTTTGTCTCATTTTATTCGCTGTGAGATTAAGTCCATTGAATCACATTTTCATTTGATATCAATTGTGAAGCAATCAATCATTTTCAACAAAAAGACCTCAACCCTCTATCCATCTCTTTTTCATTTAATATTATCAATTATTTCGGCGAATCTATGTTTCGATCGTTAGGAAGAAAATTTGTCACAACTTTTTTTTGAGTGAAAATCCTTCCATCAAATAAAGAAATCAGTTTTTGTTTCCATTATTTTGTGAACTTAATCGAAATCAATAGTTGAGATTAACTAGCTCACATTATGTTTTCTTATTTCTACTTTTCTCTCAATTACTTACAAATGGTTTCATGAAAACCCATTACTGTTCAAAAGATAGCCCTCCGGTTCAAAATTCTGGCAATTCGTAAGAATCGATGCCAAGAATCATATGCTCTCTGTTTTTGCAAACAATAGGCTCTAAATAACGATAATCGCAGACAAATATACTTACATTTCACGCATTCAATGAGTTTTTGTTTAGTTTCTCTCGTCGTTGGCTCTCATAGACCGAGGGATCGATTAAATCTAATCTTAGATTCGGAACACATTATCGTTAATTACATCAAATAAAAAGTCAGTCAAATCGTAAAAATATTATGAGATGTAAACAACCGGAAACTTTTCATTTCTGCTCGAATTGCCTTTAATTATAGGATCAAATCATTTGTAAAAATAGAGATATTTCTTAACTCTAACAGAAATCATGTCATGAAATATAGATATGATGAGATATAAAGACCAGGTTTAAGTTAATGAGTTCTATTCATCTCATTTTTTAATTTCCTTCTGATTGAGTGAAAGTAAAATAAGAAATCTTTTGATATCGGTTTCATAAAAATGAATAGAAAAGGAAATTAATTTTTTCAATTTTTTTTACCAAAAGTAAGTCATTAAATGATTCCTTATATTATTTCTTCCGCCGACATATCATTAAAATTTATTCTGGATTATTGTGCTCGCTCTCTCCCCTCTCTCTCTCTCTCCTCTCTCTCCTCTCCCTCTACTGCTTTCTCTGAAATATCTAATTTCTAGCTTGCTTAACTCAAGTTAACTAGTTACTGATGCAAGAAAAAGTTCATCAGAAGTATGACCTTTGTTAATATCGCCCACTTCTAATCTAACTGCATAAATTATACTTTTTTTGATAGATTTTAAACTTGGTAAAGTGGTCTTGAAATTGATTTATTTGATTTAATCAAAATTTAAATTTATTTGTAAAAGGAATGCAATAATAGGTTAAATATAATTGAATGCATTGACTAAAATGAATTGCTTTTAATACTATTACTGCGTTTCCGTAGGTCTGGAAATAAATGATGGAAATAATAAGAGCCTTATGTTTGGTCTATCAGTAATTAAAGGCCATTCGTTAAAAATTTGCTAATGTTTTGTAATTACATTATATTTAACATTAAAAGCTTATCTAAATTACAAAAACAGAACTAAATTCAAGTTTATTTGATTCAATCAGAAGTAATGGAAGTATGAAAGCAAATAATTTATTGATAAAGGAGTGCCTTCATTGCCATTCCCTGAAATCATATTTTTCATCAATTTTTATTAATATTTGACCAAAAATTTTGTTGCGTTAGACATAAAACAACCGAAAGTAACATAAATTATAGAATATTCACAATTCAATGCAATTTCCAATTCAATGCTTTTATATTATTAGATCATAAGATAGAAGAGCAAAAAATATTTAATCTTTGCAAAAATGGGCTAATTTTATGTAAAAATGAACGTTTAGAAGCCTTTCCTTAAGCTTTGTCAATATTAATAACTCGATAATATATGTTATGTAATAATATTTGTAATAACACACAAAGTGTTATATTTATATCAATTTTGGATCTCTTGAATTAAATTGAGTTTTTTGTGACAAAGTTTTTCCAGTATTTGCTTTACTCGAAGGGATCTTTCGATTAGCTCTAAATTTAATATTTTTCTGGTAAAAGTAGTGGATGTAAGTGAGCTACCGGTGCCTATCGCTCACGATATGAATAGCTCTCAAATTTTAATCTACTTTATGCTTACTGTAAAAATAGTATAGATATTAGTCGTAATACTCTTACGAATATGTGATATATGCGAAAGTGCTTTAAGGCAAACAGTTTATTGCTTTTTGCGTAACTCTATAGGACCTGAATCTTACAAATAAAGTACTTTTAGAGATAAGAAGTGTTCAAATGTTTATTTGAATAAAAGTCTATTCCTTTGCGTCTTAAAGACGAACACTATTTTACAGTGATTTGCATATAACGGGTAAATAAGTTGAGTGCAAAACGTTATATCTGTCAAAATGGTTTGATTGAGTCATTTTTGAGTAGAAAATGCAGTTTTGAGTGGTTTTCCTATTAGTTTGGAGTCTGTCGTCACATAAATAGCAAATAATTTTGTCGATCATATAATTCAATCATTACTTCACATAAAACTCACATTTTATTTGAAAAGAATTTTCAATAAAAATAAATTAGAAAAAAGTTTTTTCAAGAATTTCGTCGATATTTATGAGAAGCGAATTGTGTTTCGCGTAAATAATGGACTGAATTCTGGATGTGAAGCAAAATAATTGCTTCGATGTAAGGAAGAAATTGATGAAACCTTGCGATCAGTGATTGATTTTTGTTGCATTCAATTTAGTTTTAATAAATCTTTTTTTGATGACAAAATTTAATGTGAAAATAGATTTCTTGTGTTATCATTACTTTGAGTTGAGTTAAGCCAGAGATCGAGTTTCACAGAATTCCAGTCTTAGGGATCAGATACTCGAGTCCTGAGCGCTAGAAAATAACTATTAGGAAGACTTTCTTTTCCACTCAAGAATTTTTTTGTGAACTTTCAAAGATAAAGAGCCGATCCGTCTGTCATTCATTACTAATTGCAGTCTATTTGCCTCGAATTTGGAAAAAATTGATTTTCAGAATTCCTTATTTGCATTCAATTACAATAAATCTTCTCTTATTTCACTCCAAACCAGAATAAATGATTTTCAAATTCACTTCTCATACCATTCCAAGCAATGAATGCAAGAATTCAAATGTTTTTCTCCTCGATTATAATTTATAACAATGTCTGGGCTCTAAAAAAGTATAAATTTTTCTTAGTTTTGAAGAATTCCTGGAAATTCACTTTTACTGGGAATAGAATGTCTGTACTCTAATGGCTTGTTTTGATGGCAATCCCATAGCAAAAACGTGAATACCTTTTCTAAAAAATAAAGTTTTATGTGAAAAATGATCTATGTAATATCTCTCATACATGTCTTGTAAGTTACCAGTGTGCTTTTAGAGATTCCAGTGAAATATAGAGTTATAACAAAGAATAAAAGCAATGACTAAAGAATGTTGCAATATTCTAGCAAAATGCATCTGTATCAATTTGATATTTCTTAGAGATTGTCAGATAATATCTTATTTATGGCTTTGGCCTAAAATAAGAAAATTAATGATTTTGAGCACAAAAGTGAATATCAAATTATTCTTTAATATGTCCTAGATCATCTAACCATTAATTATTATAAAAGAAATTTTTACTTTTTGTCTCATTAAATTAAATGCAGTCAAACATATCTTTTCTTACATTTATGTCTTTAATTTAACCAAAGATAATAACATCGAATTCATTCATGTCTTACATAATGCACTTTCAATGGGTGGGAGAGAGAGAGAGAGAGAGAGAGAGAGAGAGAGAGAGAGAATGTTGTGATCAGTTTGTAAGCAGTTTTGAACAATACTTATTGTATGAGAGTTGCAATTCAGATGATTGGGTGCACGTCATGCATAGCATTTATTACAGCCCTGCACTAACTCTATTTACTGATTGCTATGCCTATCAACTAGACTGGAGTCGGTGCCCGACTCTGCACCGAATATACTGTAATCGAGTGTAGGGTAACGACGGTAGAGCACAGCTGCTACTGATTTAATGAATCATTTGTCTTCGTCAAACTAACACTGTATCTCTCAAAATGTGACCAATAGATTGACTCACACTTACACTCAACTAATATCCAGATATAACATCACTTGACATATATTTTAAGCTCAAGAATATTCTGATGAATCAATTTCTACAAAATTACTTTATTTAATGACATTATAAATGGGGTTTAGTTTACTCTGAGTTCAACAAAATCCTCGATTCGTTTAATAATTTTGATATTTTCTTATATTAAACGGCAAAATGTATTTTAAATGATTCAGGAATGAAATGCTTGGGAGAGTGAGAAGGGATCAATTAATCTCCCTTTGGGCATAATAAAATGCTGGTTTAACCCTATGGGAAATTATTGCATTACGACTCTGGTAAAGACTGGGTGTCATAGATTAAAAACAAGGAAATATTTGCATTTATACTTCATTGCAAAATCTTTCATTTTCCAAAGTACCAAGTTCCAAATTAAAAGGCATTTGTTTTATCCAAAGATAAATTTTAATAATAAAAAAATGAGTTTAATTAACTAATTAATACCATTCATAGTAGCCTTAAACCAAATTCATGAATATTCAGAGTATTACAACTATTTTGCAAAAATGTTTATAAAGGAAAGGATTTCTAATCAAAACAAATAAATTAAAATCAGAGGAAATGACATTTTCTGTCGCCAGAAATGATGACTAAAATTCAAAACTAAATATTTAGTCTGAAATTAATTTATTTTTAGTAAAAGTGATAAAATTTTCATTAATTTTCCTCAAATGAAAAACTTATTTACTTTTTCCTGAATTAATTAATTTAAGTCACATTCAAATCAGAAACACTTTAATTAATTAAAGCGATCATCAATTTTAAAAACAAATGATTACCACAACTGTTGGCGCAAATTGTGTCCCAATTTTTGATGAATATTTGAAGATAGAAAAATTGAACGCAAGCAGATTTTAAAATGAAAAATGATTCACATTTCCTAAAATAGCTGTGAAGAGCCCTTGACTTTATACAAAGATTTAAGTTGAGTTGCCCTGCATTAGGTTCTTAAAGTATGCTCAGGCTAATTTTGCCAATTATGTAAGCTTAGTATTTGAACAATGTTGGAGTAAATCCTTACTTTAATTTTACTATTTCTCTACTGCTCTAGGTAATCTATATTGCTAATTTATAATGTTTTTATAAAATGGATTTAACAATTGAGTTTTAAGTTGCCAAATGATCTAGAGAATTCATTAGTATTACATTTTGAATCATGGTCTTTCTTATTAGGATCAATGGTTGACTCTTTATGTTGTCTCCATTGGAATCAACCACATTTAAAATTAATACTTGCACCAAGATGCATTTGCTTTGGAATGTATGCTCTACGCAGTCTTAAAGTGCAGTGAATTGTTTGAGTAGTGGTGTAGACAAGTCTTTGAGCGATCGTTCATTGAGTTTTGGCAAAACCAGAGCGCATGGCTTGCGATCAGCATTTGCCGGGAAACTGAGCCTCAATAGTGAGCTCCTTTCAAAGGAACGGTAGTCTCGATGATAAGCCTTCATATGTTGCTCCACTTCTACTCAGTTGAGAGCTGAACACAGAATCACATCTAATGTTTACATTTAATGTTCTAAAGGCTCACAAATTCAAAATTGTAGAAAACTCTGACGTTTTGTGAGAACATTATAAACATGTTTTGCAATATTTTGCAGTTTTCTTCTCATTCTTAAGGAAAGGAATGCCATCTAATCGACGCACTCTTCCCAAAGTGAGTAATTAAATATTTAACGCAATCTTTTGTTTTACTTTTTGTTGAACTTATCCTCAAATTAAAGCTCACCTTTTGATACGCAGACACCAACCTGTCTGTGGTTTAATTTGAGCAAGTCTAATAGTATCCTCATATTATGCATGCTTCAACACGATTTTAGTTCACAATCTATCCAGAATAAAATTTAACTTATAATTTATTTAAGAAATAATTCTTTAATGAAATAATTTGAACTTGAACATTTTTTGTTTTCCTCGAGTGAATTAGTTAATTAACTAATACTTAATCTAATTTCCATAATTTAATTACATTTATTCATTAAATGAGTGCTGAGAGCACCTGACCTCAGAATGTCTGAATTTCTTGTAATCCAGTATTAAATGTTAACATCTTATTACAAGAGTAACTGCGCCTTACCGTGGGCAATTTGTACTTGAAAAATAAGAATTAAGTAGCAAACTTTTAAGAGTGAAATAGAATTTAATGGATGTTTGCAATGATTATGGTCTGCACTCAATTTGAGAGCTGATTATACAGTTGTGACTCAATTTATATATATCTTTGGAGGACTTTATCTCTTTTATTACTTTTATTTGATGCGAAACATAAGACTCGACTCATTTTTGAATAACTCAATCGGATTGGATGCGGGTATTCACAGACAAATACTCGGAATAGTATTCATATTAAATCAAATTTGAAATCAAAATTCTGTTTCAGAAAAGGAGAAGAATTTCGATGAAAATGATTGAAATTCTGAGATTAGATTTTTCTCATATGTTTCGGGTTTCAGGAAAAGAAGTCCAAAATGTGTTTCTCAATAATTGAATATTACTATTGCAGGGATGGTTAGAATGTGCTCTTATAAGAGTACCATTAGCCAGGAATGGCAAAACTCTGTAGAATATCCCATAGGATTGCATTACAATGCATGTAAAACATGTCGGAGGGAATAGAGTTAGTATCCTTGCAAATGGATCTATTTATGTAATTATGACAAACTATAGTTGCATTTATTCTCTATGAAGAATACCAGAGCTGAGAGGGCCAGTGCTCTGTGTTGTGCTCTGTGTTGTGCTCTTGTGATATATTGTTTGTTGGCGTGAAAATCGAACCATTCGTTCATAACTTCTCTATATATTTGGTTTTGAGAAATAAATAATAACACAAAAGGAAGAAAAAGAGCAGAAAATCCACTGAAGATAACTCATTGAAGTACTGAATATTAGGCTTTCGGTAACAGTTCTTACAAATGGTTTCTAATACTTTGACGCAAATTATAAACTTTATTGCGATCATAAAAAACATTTTCACAGTATTTCTCACGTCGTTAATAATTAAGTGGAAAATATTTTATTGTAACGCAGAGTAATAATTATCGCAAACATTTTACTATCAATATTTAATGAGTTTTACCCCTATTTACTCAATCGATAGACTGAGAGAAATGTAGTTTTACTTAAACTTTGTATTAAATACACAAAACGTTTGACAGACTAAGAAAAATCGCGAAACAAACAGAAAAAGTGATGACTCCTATCACTCCAATTATAAGGAGAATAACCTGAGCGAAAGGATGGCATCAATTTAACCGAAAGCAATTCCCTCACTGTTTATATTTGAGCGTCACTGGTAATGCACAAGCACATTTGCGTGAATGCGTGACACAAATTCAATTCATTCTTTCATAATAAATGTAGTTTTCTCTAAAATGGGAATACTTTATGAGTGGATATACAATGAGTTGTGTACTCATTATGTAATGATATTAAATACATTTGTTGAGTGGAATTTATTTGTAGAGCCCCCCCCCCTCCTCATAAACAGCCAGTCTATTTTTGGGGCAACTCTGAGAGCAGATTCATTGTTAGCATAAGTTAATGGCATTAGTCTTAAGATATCCTATTCTTTATAGTTTATATAATAATGAAAAGAGGCTATCAATAGCTTGAATCTGGTATTAGGATTGCAGTGCTCTTCCCTTTACTTGGAATCACTCCTTAAAAGGTTTCTAATTTAATAAATTCAAGGAAAGGCTTCGTTTGTTTGTGCGATTCAGTGAGCAACTGATGAAGACATTTGTGACTCTTTCCCCACTCATCCTAACCAACTCTTAAACGCATTGCCATAATATGGGATCACATATCAAATGGCATAAGAATAGTACTTCTCATAAGATGTCAAAATAGAGCGAATTGAAGGCATTCCTATTAGACTTGTGCTCCAATATTAGGCTATTAGGCATTTGATAATAGATTGCACTTTATTTGGTATTTTATAAAAACTAATTTTCTCTCCGATGTGTTCCACAAATAGAGTCAATCGTCCAAAAGAATCGGTGGAACCAATAGATTAGAAATGACTCGAAAACTATGATTGAGTTCGACTACTCATGTGGTCCTCTATATTGTTGAGCATATCTTTAGTGTGGATCAGTTCACACACCAGCGCACAGCCATTGTCAGGCAAATCGGCGGCAGTGCTGATATTGGTGTCACTTTGGAGGCCGTCATCATCGTTGGCATCGGTGTCATCATCGCTATCATCAGAATTGTCATCAGCGAAGTCGACATCGAATGACAGGTAATAACAGTAATCATTTGTTTGTCTATTTGGCGCTCAATAGTCTCCACAATAGAGACAATATTTATCTTTTATATGCAATATCTCTCTCTTATTCACTGTTAGTCTATTTAGTGAACCCAAGAGGAATGGTATGAATGGAGTTTGGGATGTGAGTGATTCTCTCAATGATGATGGCAAAGCAAATGCTTTTGAAGCATCGCTGCCATCCCTTCCCTCACATCAGTGCAAAAGTTTGCTGGAGTTTGGCTGCGATAATGGCAAATGCGTGCCTCTCAGTCGTTATTGTGATGGCACTGATGACTGTGGAGACCAAAGCGATGAACCGATCGCCTGCACCAGTCAGTGATCGACCTATCATTTCAATTGCCTTTTTTTGTTTCACTCCCTATTAATGTCTCTCTTAGTTATCAAATATTAGCAAATTTGTTGATTTCCGGACTCTTTCACTATAGCCTTGATATAAAATAAACTAAAGAAAGTGAGAAACAAATGACTCTCTGTTTCTCTCATTAGTTTTAGTACTTCAACGCCAAACAAAATTAGTGAACAATACTCGACACTAAAAATACTTTTGCTTTTGATCTATAATTATCTGCAAACAAATCTTAACCTCTTTCTAAGAACTCATTATTTGAACACTTATTAAATGCTTTTATAGTCTTTATAATTGTCTTCGAAGACAGTCTTCTTCTAAGTCTTCTAATCGAAAAACTAATGATAAGAATTTTGAACAAATTTCTCAAAAAGTGGTCATTTTTTGTTAAACTAGAGATAAGTGTTTGAGCTCTCAAGTGTCTGACCAGAGTTTGCATGCGATGATAGTCTCGCCTTCTATTCATTCCTTTTTATTGTGTTTTTGATGTATTGCTCTTTTCATGTGTTGAACACGAATTCAGTCATTTTTCATAAATTATTTATAGATTGCAATCGAACTCTTTATGGAGAGGTTGGCCTCAAATATCCGTTTAGACTGAATGAGCCCTTCCAACGATTCCAACCATTTGTCTGCAAAGTTATGTTTTCGGCCGCTGGCGGACAGTATGGAGATATCGTTGAACTGACGTTCCTATCCTTTCAAATCGGACAGTTTGAAGTCGGAAAGTAAGTCCATTCACACATCCTTTCATTCAAAACGAAAATTCAATTTCTTTAAAATATTCCCTCAAATATTGAATTCACTTTAAATCGACGCAAATTTGATACTCAATTGTATTACTGAAAAGATGTTTTCGTAAAACAATCACCAAATTCACTCACTTTCAATTTAAGCTAGCTTATATTGATGATTGGTCAAAGAATAAATTATGAGATGTTTTAGTAGTCATGCAATTTGAAAATAAACACTCATTTATTTGTATTATAATTTAATGCAAACAAATGTTAAAACAAAGTTGAAGTGAATACCAAATAATTATTTTAATTGAGTTAATAAAAGTAAGAATTGCTTACATTTCTGGAGAACTTCAACTCATATGAAGCGCAAAACAACTCTAATTTAACTAATAATAAGTGCTTTCATTTACATTCAGAGGATTGCAATACCAGAGCAATGATTGCGAACACAACTAATCTAAAGGCGCTTAAAACACAGTAATTGTCGTTAATATAGTCGTGTATATAGTCTTATAATGTATTGCAAATTATATTTTCTATGACTTTAAATCTGAATTGTA
Organism: Ceratozetes gracilis; assembly: GCA_034694965.1. NCBI lineage: Eukaryota > Metazoa > Arthropoda > Arachnida > Sarcoptiformes > Ceratozetidae > Ceratozetes > Ceratozetes gracilis. Next base: position 49,318 of record JAQIWF010000009.1, read on the forward strand.
ATGAAAAATATCTAACATTTGCATTAAACCAAAAGAATTTGCTTATTGTTATGCATTCCATGAATTTGACTCTTAGTTTCAGCTGCTTTTCCTTCTTTTCACTAAATGTGATCGTTTATAACCAGAAACAATATTGTATAGGAATAATAAAATACAAATAATAGTAAGTCTTCCTGAGTTTAAAACCATTTTTGAAGGTTTTATGTCTCGAAAAAATTGGTTGAGAAAGACCTCTGTATTCAGAGGTACACAGGATTTCAATAACTCATATTTTAATCTCATGTCATTGAAGTTTTGACAATTTTCCTTAAGTTTGTCCACAATATTCTCCTAACATTGCTTTATATTCTGTCCTTTCACTCGATCGGAACTCTACTCATTATTTTTTAAAACGAGGGTTAAGTCAGTCAGCGGTTATCAAAAGTCAGGCTTTAATTTATGCATCACTTTTGACTACTGGTTCACTCTAATGATTGCTTTCTTAATTGAATGTTGTTTTTGCTAATTAAATGGGTTGAGAGGAGGGGTTGTATCCAATAGTTAGGTCGCCCCTCAACAACAAGTTGAGATCAGACAACATATGCGATGAATGGAGTGAATAATGAATTATTGAATGTAATAACAAGAATCCATTGCTTTGTATTAAATAATAAATCTCTTCATTTCATTCATCTTCCGGACAATAATTCGATAAATTCTAATCCAGAAAATGTATTTAATGTAATAATCCTATTATTAAATACGATATTATTGAACAAAGAAAGCCTTTCCAGTGAAGGCATTCCTTCTATGCCACAATGAAATTAATAATAATAATGTTCATAAAATTAATTAAGCAAGTATAATATCAAAATTTTCACTCGCAATAAAATTCGAGGAATTTTTATAACAAATATTAATAACTTATTTCAAATGCAAACACT